>WBMZ01014816.1:0-259653 GCA_013400975.1 Atrichornis clamosus
GCCGGGGGCGGGGCCGCCTCATTCCGCGGCTCGGACAGCGCTGCGAGGAGCCGCGGGCAGCCCGCACTGCCCGCCCGGCGTGCGTAGCGCGGCTAAGCCGAGAGGTAACCAACCGCTCGAGTCCTGTTTCTTGCCGTGCTGCTGAAAGAACCCGACCCGGTGTTTGGCTGGGATGCGGTAGGAGAGATTCGCGAAATCGGAGATGTAAGAAATGAGAAGTTTTTGCATAATTTGCATTTGAGGTATCGCATCTCGCTGCGGAGTGAAGCCTTCGAGCTCCCTCGCCCGACTCTGTTACGCTCGTGTAATGGCAAAAGTATAAAATGCTTCTGATTATTGTGCTTCCTAGAGGCTGTGATACCTGCTGCACTGGGGGGAGGTGTGGTAGAGATTGTGCTCGTTCAAAAGTCTAGAAAGAAAAATGTAACTTTACAACAGTGCAAATTATGCAAATAAAAGTATGGGGAAAAAATCAGCCCATATTAATTTCTAAAGAATTGTAAAATACTTCATTTAAAGCTTAGTGTAATCTTTGACATTTATGTGGGCACCTGAAAAAGAAAACCAACCCCTAAAGCAGAGCTTTGGTATGGAAGTACAGTGCTGCTGTGAGCAGACCCATTTCTGACTACTGCTTATTTAAAGTGCCAGCTCCTTCTTTTTTGTATACCTACTATATGATTCACATGGAATATACAGCTGTGCCACAAAGTCATTCTGTATTCTTAAAGCTTAGTATAATCAAATTCATTGCCTAAAGATGGTGTAGTTGAAGATTTGATCCTTTTTCACTGAAGTGGAAATACTTTCAGTAATTGAAAGCAGATTCATGTCTGGAGTTGTACAAGCCAAGGTTTTCATTTTTGAAATAAACCTTTTGTTCTTCAGCTTTAAATATTTCAGTGAGCCATCCGGAGACCTCTGTTAATTGCTAGAGTAGACTTTAAGGAAGGATTGGGGAAAAAAAAACCTTAGAAAGGTATGTCAGCAATTAAATTTACGTAAAATAATAATGTCTGTATTCCAATGCATGAACATACCATTGCAGCTTTTGTGCACACTTCGTTTTAGTTTTCCTGTTAATCCCTGGGAATCTGAATTTGAACTACCCATCATCTGTAGAGTGTTTTATTTTAAACTATCTTTGCTCATGTTCATCTTACTTAGCCCATTTGCTGTTTTTTAGCAGTTTATTAAGCAAAACAATCTGAACTTGGAAGATTTGAAGAAATCCTGATCTGCTCCAGTAAACAAACCTGACACTCTGTAGTGATAGCTGCCCTTTGTTAACTTCGTGTCTGTTTTCTGGCTGATCCTGTGAAAAGCTTTCAAAAACCTTGCCTTCTAATATTTTAGCAAGGGGGAAAGAAACTTAGGATGTGGACTAGCAAACTCCCAGACAAAGACTGAGCTGCTCTCGAGCTGTTTGTTAGCAGCTTTGAAGGTAGAGAACAATGGAAGGAGAGGAAGGGGAGTACCTTCTCTCCCCTAAGATCTCTAATCCACAGAATAATTCACTAAAAATGTATGGAAAAGTTACTGAAGATGGCAAGAGTACCCTATCCTTTGGAAAGTTCATTAATTGCTTAATAGACACAAGGATCTAATTGCCTGATGTATCATTACAATAAGAAATTGTAATTTGAATAATGATACTAAATACGCCAGGTTTATTCCCCTGAACTTCTAGGTGGTGTGCACGTAGCTGGTGTAGTTCACTTTTCCTTCTTTTCTTTCAAAATGTAAATCTTTTAATATATCCTCAGTAAGTTCGGGTGAAAGTATTTGTGTAAAACCCGGGAAGGGGAAAGTGCTCAAACAAGAAGAGAAAAAAATCTATCTTACCTTTTTTTAATCCATCAAATGGGGGCTCAAAACTGTCAAGCAGCTCAGTAACTACAAATGAGATGTAACAAAATTTTTTTATTAATCTCTCTGCAATCCTGTGTGGAGAGTGGCCTCATATTTCACAGTATAAGGGTTTTTTTCTTTCAAGGAGTTACAAAAGGGTGTGTTACAATTTAGCAAGAAACCTACAGCAATAGGACCTTTTTAAAAAAACATTTAGTGTTTAGATGGCTTTGGCTTGTCATTTTTACTTTCTAACCTTTCTGTAGTAGAATTGAGAACATGAGACATTTTACCTTCCGTGCAGTATGGGGTATATTTGATATTTTCCTTTTGAAGAAAAGCAGCTGATGGGGTAGGTGTCTAGAAAAATTGCTAATTGATACTATTAAAAAAAAAAATCATGTCAGATGTGTGTTCGTTCTAAAGATCCACAATAAGAATGCTGTCGTACACCCATCAGCTTTGAAATCTGATTTTTCTTAATTACAGATAACGAGTTAGAGGCTGAACATTGAAATCAACTTTTCTAATAAGGGTAATTTTTAGTTCTGAAACATTTATCCTTTGGCTTGGGAGATACAGAAATATCTGTAAGTATCAGTGTATGATGCAAATGGGCCCAACTTAAAGAATTTGTCTGTAGCTCTGTGTTTTCATTTCTAATGCATCTGTACATTTGTGAAGATTTAACATGACTTTAAATTACCAAAATGGTCTGATAAGCAATTGCGAGATCAGACTTTATAACTTTCCTTCCTATAACTTGTATTGCTTCCCAATTCACTTGTTGAACTAAACATGGAAAAATAAAAGGCCATAATATGTACACTTTGTACAACGTAGACACTTGAGTAGTGATACCAGAAAATAGGACTTCACTGTAGTTTTCCAAAATGAGAAAAGACATTTGCTTTCCTATCCTATCTGAATGTATACAAAGATCTTATTGCTGGTTATATTCATTCTAAATACGCCTATAGGCTTTGCCCTGTGTGAGTTTGAAAGACTTTCTCCAGAGGAAGTTACAGCTTTGTGCATTTCAGAATAGCAAGAGGACTTTTGTACGTTCGGTGATGTATGGAAGGTGATGCTGTGAGCTGGTGACCTCACCAATGATTTGAAGATGTATACATTTTTTAGGTTTGAAGATTTTTACACAAAAGAAGAAATCACGATGAAATAAAGCAACTGTACTAATAAAATGTTTCTGTAGTTTTTCAGTTAACTTAACCTTTTTAAATGTTAGGGACAAGTGGAAAAAGTGGCACATGTGTTCCTTTAAAAAGCGTCACCCATGTTAAAACTGAGCAGAATAGGTAGATGGCTGAGATGCTCTGAATGAATGGAAAGTAGTCATTCATCTTCTTTGTCCAAGATTGAAGGAATTCAAAGTGCAATTATACATGAAAACTTCAGAACTCACTCAAGGTAACAACAAGGTACTTAGTCTTCTGTTGAGACTGACTAAGGCCATTTATCCTAACTTGAAATACTTGCTTTGTGTAAACTGCTATAAAGTAGATTGTTTATGAAGCAAGTCCTTTAAATATAAGAAAGCAGTAGAGTTCTCAGATCTGGAAACAGTATATCATTCTGGCTCAGAGTGAAAGGCTTATATATGGCTTGTATATGTATACAGCAGAAAGGACTTTGCATAGCAGTGGTATATGAATCATTGCAAACGTCAAGTTTTTGATACTGTTATCACTGATTTTTGTATTTACTACTAGAAGGTACCTTTACAGGAAGTTTAACTTCTAGTATATTCAGAATTCAGGAGTTGAGTCTGCATTAAGAAGTGTTACAGCAAAAGGTTAAGCCAAATACTCAGACGTGTTGAAATTTGCACAAACTACATCTACAACTGAAAGTAATGGTGGTCTGACAAAATAGCAGATGTAGATTTGCTGTAATTTCTGAAGAACTGTGTTATGATAAAACTCTGATTAAAGACATGTAGCAGGGTTTCTGTATATTTTATTTTCTGTAGCAAAGGAACAGCAATTTTTGCAGTAGCAGTAAGGTAACATATCTAGTATCACATCAACAGTGAGTTAT
This sequence comes from Atrichornis clamosus, assembly GCA_013400975.1. Taxonomy (NCBI): domain Eukaryota; kingdom Metazoa; phylum Chordata; class Aves; order Passeriformes; family Menuridae; genus Atrichornis; species Atrichornis clamosus. The sequence goes on from WBMZ01014816.1 coordinate 3,910, forward strand.
GTGTTTCTATCTTCCTGATACAACTTGCTGTTTTGTCTCTTTCTCGTTTTTGAAGGGGATGCAGATCTATACAACAGTATTTCTAAGATGATTAAAGAAAAACAGATTTAGAAGAAAAAAAACCCACTAAAAATTTCTTGCATCTCTGAAAAAATAGCATCCAACTGCTTTACCCACTTTTTTATTTTGTTTCAGTTGTTACTAGTCTAAGAGCTATTGAAATGAGGCTTTTTTCTTGGTATCAAGAAGAATTAGTGTCCTGGAGAGCTATTTGGAATGCAAGAGTATATATTAATCAAAAATTTTTTAAAATGCAACTGCTATTATACAGTGATATTACTTTGTTGGTTTTCATCATTATATAAATCATAAGAAAGCACTACCTTAAACTTTCAAATTGTTGTAACTGCCAAACTAATTCTTAAACTGCTTCCATTTCCACCTTTACTAGAGTTGCTGACCACACACAAAGGAAAAAAAGGAATGGAAATGGTTTTTTTTAGAGCAGCTTTTGGTTTCATCATATAGATCTGCTTTTTCATAAAACGTTATTGTACCCGTGTATGAAATATAACCAGTTTCAAATCTGGAGAAATTTCAGAGTTGTTAATTTTTGCAGAACATTTTTCCTCGTAAGTCAGAAACTGCATTAAAGAAAAGACTGTTGTCCAGGGAATTGTAAAAGGTAGCCTGGAAAGCCTCTTATGTTCTTTCTTTTAAATAGAACAGAATTGCCTTACGTAGCAAAGTTAACTTTGTTAACCTTTTATAATTATTTAACTATTATTTCATTTTACCCCCTGCTTAAACATTGCACATTAATGCAATAGACACCTGGCTGTGCTCTTAAAAGTTTATTTGTCTTTCAATTCCTGTGATAGTAGGGGGCAGTATATCTCCTTAATTATCTTTGTTCAGGGAAATGTTGAAAGGCCAGGGTAGTTAAACAAGGCCATTTGGATTTGCAATAAGGTCGAAGTCAGATGCAAGGAAAGTGGTTAAATGCATTATCATCTTATTGAGCACATCATCAGTAAAGTGACCTTGATGGAGGTGGAAAAAGCCATTTGGCTATTTTATGACAGCCACCTTTCTGCTGGCTTTATCCCTGCCAGAGAGTGCTTCAAATAGCTTTATCACAGTCTTCTCTTGTTGCTCTGAAATCTGATTTTTCTTAATTACAGATAACGAGTTAGAGGCTGAACAATGAAATGAACTTTTCTAATAAAGGCAAATTTTAGTACTGAAGAGTTTATCCTGTGGTTTGGGAGATCTAGAAATATCTCTAAATTGACTATTAAAGTGACCTTTTGTTGTTTACCTGCCTTTTAGGATCTCACTGATAATCATTGGTTTTTATTCATTACTCTACTGCTTTCTAAACTGTTTTTTAAGTTACTATGAGGACAGACAAGCCAACTTTCAGCCTTAGCAGCAGGGACATTATTTTTTTTAACATGAGTGTATTTTTTTTTTTATAAAGATACTCAAACTCTGGGAGGCCTGTGGCTAAGCTAGAAACAAATAGTTTAGAAAATATATAATTAATGCTTAAATTTCTATCTCACTTGTGTTTTGTAATGGTAGATAGTATTGCTTTTTTAAAAGCTTATAAAAGTATAATTCTAGCTATTGGATGTTAATATAAGTATTTCAAGAAAATAGTCTCAACTGTCCATCTTCCCCTCTTTCCTTTTTAACTGTCTTTTCTCATGAAATTATTTCTTTCATTTGTGTAAAACTACATGGATTAACAGGGTAATTTTCAATTTTTGGCTTTTAAAGGATCTTAGTGCAATTTTTTTTTTATTCTTATGTGCACAGGCACTGGCATAATTGTTAAGGGAATTTTATAATAAATGCACAAAATACAAGGAAAGACAATAACAGGAAAACTGGAACCAAATTTGACCACTTGAAGGTATAGGTTAATTGACCAAAACTCACAGCAGAGCCTTGAAAATTATTGGAGACTAGAGCAAATGATTTATAAGAAAAGATGAGAAGAAAGGAAAAACATAGCCTAGTCACATGGAAGAAGCACCTGCAAAATTTTTAAAGACCTCGTGGATTCAGGTGATATAACTAGATACAGTAAAGTGAATTAAAGACCAAAAAAATGAGCTGCATATCAAGACAAATTTTGTAATGATGACATCCTGGAGGCTATGGAAAATAGCATAGTTCATAGAAGTCCATTGAAGAACAAATATTACTTGTTTTATGGTAGTGTTTTGAGTGGCTCTTACACCTTTTGTTCCTAAGCTTTGATTATATGTTGCCATTTTGAGGGCAGATGCATTTAACTTCCGCTTTGTGACCAATGATCTCTTTTTCTTCAACACGTAGGTGATCTTCTAAGAAGAGAGCAGGGTTCTTCTTCCCATCATCACCTCTGTCTTTGGAACTGGAAAGCATCTCATAGTTGTGTCTCCTCACCAGTTTTATAGCAGTAAGAAAGCACATTACCCTTGGGTTTGAAGTATTTTTCTGAGTTACGATTTTAAAGTTGCCAGTTGCCAGCAATGTGTTGGTGTGATCTTTAGCACTGGTTTGTAGAGTCAGGCTGTGTACTCGGCATGAAGCGTCATCGTCCAGATGGAGAGAGATCTCCCTTTTCACTCATGCTGAGTTCCCCTTGTTTGTCAGAGACTTGCCTATTGATCTACTCACCTCTACGATAGAAGTGCCCTTTGCCTTTGTAGTATATAGAATTTTCTTACATTTTTCTTTCTCTTTAATTATTCTTGCTTCCTCCTCAGCTCTCTCCTTGTACTTATCAATCTTGTTCTACCATACAGCAGGAGGATTATCTGTATGTGTGTGTGTTTCCATATGCCCAACCAGAAGACAAGCCTTTTGAAGGCAGACACATAGAGTCAGAGTTTGAAAATGTGATTGTGTCAAACTATCTTCTTCATCAGATAGCTTCAGGAGGGTTGTCACAAAGATAGGCCTGTCTTGTAAGGAATACTGAGTCTTAGGATCTCTCCTACCAAGCAGGAAACAAGCAATAAGCTGATGGAGCTTGGGCTGAAGAGGATCTCACCGCCCCTTGACAAGTGTGCTGAAAGCACTGACAATATTGAAGTCTTTTTTTGTAGCCTAGAAATAACTCAAAGAATTTTTCTCTTCCTATTCCATCTTCTTTTTCTTTTGCCCCTCCATTGGCTGTTTTGGTTTATGGAGCCAGGCACACATTTCATTGCCAGGAGAGTTTCTTCTCAAGGGAATATAGTAAAATTTGTAATATTGAATAGGTATCTTCAGAGCATTTCAGATAGTCTTATTCTGCAAACCGTGCTACTCCTCATTTGTGCAAGATCCCAGTGTTTACCATCCTCTTTTTCCCCTGAGGTCAAGGAATCTCAAACAGACTTTTCAGTTAGTGGATTCCTCACTGGATGTAAACCCTTCTCCCTGATGACTTTTCTATCAGTGGCATTTGGATAGTATTTTGAGTTATTCCTCAGCAGTTCTGCCAACTTTTCACATAGGAGACCTGTGTATTATTTATCAATTCTCTTCTCACATTTCTGCCCTCTAGCTTTTACATTACCCTCTCAACCTAGTCCTTTCTACCTAATCCTAATTTACTGCTGATCAGATCCATGGCAGCAGAACCAGTTACATGAGGTGAAAAACGATGAATAAAAATAAAAGCCTACATCAGACAAAGTTATGTTTTTGCCTTTGAGGCAATTGGTTTTACTTGCAGTGATTTTGGTGACACCAGGCAGAGCTGAGCATTCTTCATTCCACTTGTGTATGGTCTGCATTTGTTTCCTGTAGTGCAACTGCACCCCATAAAAAACAGGTAGCAAATTGTTCTCTCTGAGTCTTTGGTTTCTCTCTGCTGCAGACAGCAGAGCTTGTGCTAGAATCTGTTCTTTGATTATTTTTTCCCCTGTCTTCTTGTGTGTAGCTTTATATGTGTGTGGAGTTCCCATGTGTGTTTTTGAGCCAAATGTGGTCAGTATGAAACAGAGTACATGGCGATCTTTACCAAGAAATTCAAAAATATACTGAGTCCTATTCTAGGAAACTGAATTACCATCATTCTATGAAAGTAGGTTTATTTGGTATAGTCTGTATAGAAATTATAACTTTTATTAACATAATTCGTAGACTGAACTGTGTTGGTCTGAAACAGCATATGCATGTGTATAGTTTGAATTTTAGCCAAGGGAAGGAGTCCCCTACACTTGGCTGGCTGATGTTCCACTTGTATTCATGGCTATAGCACAGCACCTCTTTAACATTCTACCTGAGCATTGAAAGGTAACAGGCCATGGATGTGGATAAATCCAGAAACCTGGCAAAGCAGTAATACTTGAGAAGTATTGGAAAGCATCAGTTCTGCTTGCCTGCTGAGAACTCCCTGCAGCTTAGAGTGGCGTGCTGCAGGCTAGCAGCTATAGCTGTGAGGCGGTCCCTTCTTTCTTGGGTTTCCCAAATTCTGTGACGTGATGGAAGGGGGCAGTGAAATGGAAAGAAGAAACCAGCCAGATGCCTTTCTTTTTCAGTGCAGAGAGTAAAATTAGATTGCAGAGGAGGAGAGACAGATGCGTAGTCTTTGTATACACTAACAAAGGGAACAAACCAAGGTCCATCCTCTGTTACAGCACAAGTATCACTGATGTGCACATGCGCTTCACCAACAGCCTGGGGACCTCATTCATCCAACCTACTGCGAGCAGTCCGTGGTTCATACCTTTCCTTGAACTTTGTGGGTGTTATCTGGGAGAGCACTGGTTGTTAGAGCCAAAAATTAAGGCAAGAAGAACACTATCAATTACAAGTTATTGATGATTTTGTGCCAGTGTTTGCCCTCAAGCTTGCACTGAACTGTTGAGTTAGTGTAGTTATAAGCATTGAGCCTTAGGCTTATGGTAGGGGTAGGAGAGAAAGACTAAAACAAAGGACACACCTGTGACTCTAAACAAATTTGTATTTGACAGAAGCCATTAACACTTTCCAGCATAACATTGCAAACTTGCCAGCAAATTCGCCCAGTATGTCTTATCTCAGAATATTTTTCACACCACCATTCCAGTTAGGTCTGGATGTCTTTGTTCTTTTTGTCTGGTGATTTCTGTATGGGTCTGTCAGATCAGGGAAGGTGGGAGTCCTTTAAAAAGTCATCCTGACAGACCTGGAGTCTCTCTTCTTAAAAGATAGTAGTTATCTCCACTTCACTAATTCTTGATTCCACAGATTCACTTCCTGTTCTAGGAACATTCAAATTATGCTTTTGCTTCCAGTTATTTTTTGTCATATAGCTCTTAATTTAGGATAATGAGATTTTTTTTATTGCTTTTAAAAAAACCCAAGAGAATACCACACAAGAATATGAAATGTCAGTTCCCATTCATCGCTCAGCCTAGTTGAGAGGCTACATGCATAACTACCTTGCATGTACCTGTTCTTACCAGATTTGTTGCTCCTTTATCAGTGAAATTAGCTTCAAAAAAGTTCAGCTTTGCTTCATTTTCATATACGTTTCCACATATTTTGAGACAAGTGGTCACACTTCATTTAAGTGAGATGACTAAGTAACAAGACATGTTTTGATGTGTTTTCTGCTGTATGTAAATATATGCAATACATTTTTTTAGTCTTAGGAGCAAGTTCTTCCCTCAGGCACTCAACATCCTAAAAGTCATAAACCTTTGTCCCATGGTATTCTTATTGCTGCAACTGGATTTTGAGTTGGTTGAAAAGTATATAAATAGTCACTTTTGGCTACCCATATGAAGAGCCTAAAGAAATGCACTCAAATCTGTTGTAAGTCAGGTATAACTCACACTAAATGTCTCTCTGTGGCAGAGGAATGACCTAGCTAGCTTATGTTTTGGACAGAAATAAATCTCCTTTTATAAAGCCACTGTTGCACTATTAAAGAAAATGATTAGTACTGAAGCATGGAAGCCAGATTTTTGTAAAATACTGGACTCTGCCAGCTGATCTATTAATCAAGTCATCTGTGGCTCTCCCTTTCACTCAAATGCTGATTTTAATTCTACAGACAGACTTCTACCTTTGCGTCGTAATTCTGGAGAGCTCTTCTCCATCTCAGTAGGATTAAAGTGAAACAGAAGAAGGTATGGGAATTCACTGTCACTGCCATAGTGTCATGCTTTGAGGTGACACAGGGTCTTTTCATTGAGGCAAGTGTGTGCACTTGCACTGTTAATGTGCCTCCTGTCCAGAAAGGCTGGTGTTTTCAAAAGAAACTCACAGACTTAGTGGAAGGAGGGTTATCTTATTGGTCTGATCAACTGGGAAAATGTAACAGTAACATATACTTACATACATATATATAAAAAAATATAAATTAGCAATAATGATGTACGCTTCTCTCTGAAATACCCGAGTTTTGCTCCCTTTCACATGGTAAACTTGCTTCTTTCCTTTATATGTAGGGTAAGTTGATGAGCCAGTGCTGGGAAACAGGATAACCTTGTTGAAGAAGAACAGAAGCTTAATGTGTAACAAAATGGAGAGAAAATTTTAAAATTTTTAGTGTTGATGGTATATACAGTGTTCATAGAATCAGTGTAATTACATATCAGTGGTATAAGCAAATCAGGATGAAATCAATTCATATATGTTATGTATTACTTAATTGCACATATTTGTTTTTCTGATATTTTATTGTACTTTCCTGAGTCATGCCAAAAAGGACACAATGAAAGATGTTACTGTTAGCTACTTGTAACTTCAGGTAAAGTTTCTGCTACTGCATGTCTACTAACAGCAAACCTGAAAGTAATCTAGACACAGGCTCATAAAATAGGAGTTCCTGGGTTGTTCAGACTACACCTAGAGTTCTAGTGAGCTTAATGAACTCATTTTTGGATACAAAAAGTGATGGACATTATTAAAACATATTACATATGTTCAAACTTCAGGGGTATGTTACAAGTTATTTGAGGAATGTGTAATAAGACTTGTCATAATACTCGTGTATCAAGTGGTAGCTAAATTTCCCTGTGAAACCTGAATTAAACATAGAAATCTCATGGAGGTCATAGATGGGATCTGATGTCTGAATCTTTGGAGTTTCTACGTCCTATTGCAAAATGGGAACCATTGCCTCCCAGAATTATTTGAAGATCATTTCAAGATTTGCTTTCTCCGTGAGAGCCATCCCTATTCATTCATATGTCTCTGCAAAGATACCCCGGGTGTCCCTAGCTTCACATGGCAGTGCAGAGCTACCTAAGAAGGCACAGGGCCAGCACAGTTCTGGTACAGTTTGGATTGGAAACCACTAATCCAGGCTCTTAGACCAAGGCATGGCTATTGAAAAAAAATATTATTACAAATTGAAATATTATCAACATTTATAAAAATTTATTGGACTCCCAAGGAAGAAATGTAAAGCTTTTTTCTTCCCCCCACCTCTTCAGAGGAAAATTGTATGCAAGCTGACTAACATACCAAATTTCAGACAGATACGAATTAAAGCCACTAAGTTATGAATGTTTGAGAAACTGAGTGCATAGTGGAAATGACAGTTTCAGCACAGGAATGCTATAATAACTTAATATCATAAATGCAATAAAATCAGAAATAAGCACTTTCATGTTTCAGAAGGAGATTATGACTAAACACATTGCTTCTGTAGACAAATTCCCTGCTATGTGGCAGCTGTAGCACTAGCAGGTCTTTACATGCCCACAAGAGCAAATCAGTTTTTAAAGAGGTAGTGCGTTTGAAACTAGCAATCAGAATGGGATTTTTTTAATATGTTTATTACAAGTATCTGTAAAGTTTGAAATGCTGTTTACTGGAGTAGAGTTCCCTGAAACAGATGTCTTGTGTGTGTTGAATGTGTCTAATACCTTGCTTGGCCCTTCTCAGGTCAGTAATTCTTAAAATCATAGGCTAACAAAATGTTTATTTATTTATTTTACAGGTTATGGTGATGTTAATTGCAGGTACCATTCAGATGGTCAGCATCTGAGAACTGCTACCCTTTTCATTCTGTGAAAGCCCTGAGAAAGAGGAAAAAGCCTTTTACTAAGAGAGTTGTTACTGTTGTTCAGAGGCATCCTCTTCTGTCTTCCATACTCTAATAATCACAAGCATTGAAATGTGGGGTTGGGGTTTTTTTTACTCTCATCAAACACTCTTGAAGAAAAGATTTTGGAAAACGGTATAATGGGACTATTTTAAACTCTTTCATTCACATAAGGGAAAAGGGTGTTCCAAGTTGTTACTTGCATTGTAATAGGTGAATTAAAAAAATGCTGTCAACACTATTAGGCAATTGACTACAGTAAAAACAGTAGTGTTGCTATTCCTTAGACAATATTGAATAGTTTCATCCCAAGAGACTTAGAAATACAAATATAATGGGATATGCCTGGTAGGAAACATACCTCCAGTATTTCCCACTAAAATTTAAACATAATTTGAGTAGCAGCTTTCCTACTTGTCTGACTGATGTGAAAACTTATATCTTACATGTTAAGATATTAAAACTCACATCTGTAGCCAATAAAATAAATAATCTTTGATAATATGAAAGGAAAATGGATAATAGATTTATGTTCATTAGTAATGAACAGAATTTAAATGTGCAGGTCTCCAAGGACCTGAAAAATGTTTTTTTTCTTTCATCTCTTCTAAAAGGCTTTGTCTAATGCCAAAATTCCTGCATGAATAAGTATTAAAAAATCAGCTAATCAGAAAGTCAGACTAGTCAACTGAAATATTTTGAGTAGAAAATATTTGTCTTCATACTGTAGAGCTGTGAGTGGAATTACATACACTGGATTCTTGAATATATCATAAAACAATCTTAAAATTGTTGAATAATCTGTGGTTTAGTAGCCTGTGTAAATTTAAATCAGTACTGTAAAATTACGTATTTTCTAGTATGTGGAGTAACAGCATTTTGATTACAAGCTTAGAGATTATAAATACCAAGAACGTGTTAAAACTCTGGCACCTTTTTAACCTGTAAAACCTCTTCGCTGGCTACTGCAGATACATTTTCATCATGAAATAGTGGATCATTTCTTGTAAGAAGTTGGAAGGTTAGAACTATTGCATTAAACATGTTAAGAATACAATGAAAAAGCCCATAAGCTGCTTGCTCTCACGTGTGGTAGACCAAGGCTGTTACAGGAGCACAGGTTACAGGCTCACTTTTTCCAAAACATTTACAGGTGAGGTGGATCAGCAAGCCCTGCACCCTCTTCACAGTGATAGAAGTGTCTTTTGTTTCAGTGAAAGAATTTTGGCTTCTTTTTTTTAAGTGAGTTCTGCTGCTGATACAGTTATATTGTGGTAGAACATTTACTGGCATAAATATGCTTGTTTAAAAGTGTCATTAGTTTTTGTCTCTATTTCTATTTTGAAAACTAGTCTACCATCATATGCATGTTCATCAGTTCCTTAGTTTTTATAACAAATAGCAATCTCTTAGTCGTAAATATGTCGTCAGCTATTTCACATTATTATTTTCCCTGGGAACTTTATGGTGGCATTTTTAACCAAGGAAAAACCTGATCAGCTAAGAAAATACTGACAGTAGCCACACACAAACATGATCAATTAAAGCAAGATGTTACCCTACCCTCCTTACATCTATTGAGTTTGCTATAGGGGTGCTCCAGTGACTTAAAACAGATGCTTGCCCAGAGCAGCTGAGCTTTTCCATGTTGTGTTTTCTCCTGCATGCACTGTCCCAGTTATATCCAGCCCTGAAAGTCTTATCTCCACTATATTGGCATTCAAGCTAAGTTTTGTCCCTAAGGCTTTCCAGTCCAAAAAAACATCCTTTGAGCTTAATCCTGGTTTAACTCTGATTCAGCTGGCTTCCTGGGGTAAGGTGGAGGGTTGTAGCACACAGAGGATGTGGAAAGCTGAAGTTTGTGTGGCTGTGCTGTAATAAGGGTGCAGTATCTGGATTTACAAGTTTATCTAATGGTGATCCATGGACACTGTGCTGCTGTTTCTCAGGATGACTAGCACAGTTGAGAGAGGCATTGATGACAGACTCTTGTTTCAAATGTATTTCGTGTAGGCATTACTTGCCTCTTACGAAAACATTTTCTGGCAGGATTTGTCTGTGTTTGATTTCTTTAAAACATTGTTTAAAAAAAAACCCCAAACAAATCAAAACCAAGGCAAATCCAAGTAGTTGGAACAAGGTGCTGTTTTAGAGACTGTATAATTATTTGTAGCACAGTGAGCTGGCCTGTATTTGTGTGAGAATTGTTAAAATATGTTTAAAATGAGAAGAAAATAGCAATAGATCTTGAAGTTAAAACCTCTTCAGTGCATGCAGTTTACATTGAATATGTTAATGTGCTAAGCATTCATTAATTTAATACAAAAACACCATCTGTATAACAAAGATCAAAATAACTTCTGTATTTTCTTCATATTGAGCCAAGTAGTTGCCAGATAGCACAGAGCAGGAAGAGCAAACACCTCACACCACCTTCCCCCACCTCTGGGGTAGCGTTTTCTCCTACATTCCCTCCTTACTGGTGTTTTACTGGGCAGGATGACTTTTCACTAAGGGGCTGCTGATCATGTATTTCTGAGCTGTGCTTAACTCCCTTACTGCATTTTGTTAGCTATGTTATCCATTCATATCAGTGTGGGGGGACAGCCTCACAAGAGGAGGGGTGCAGCCCAGTGTACTCCATGCTGGAAGCTCACTTGAAATGGCCTCCCGGCAGGGTGCTTTTTTCCCATGTATCTTGTTCTGTAATCTTCCTATCCCTTCTCATTCACACCTGCTCTGATTTGTTATTTCCTGGGGGGTTTTTTTGCTTTTTTGGTTGCTTGGTTGGTTAGTGAGTTGTGGGTTTTTGTTCCTCACCACAGATTTGGGCTCCTTTTTGGTGCTTCTTTGCCATCTCACTGGAGCCAGCAGTGCTTTTGGCTTTGCCTTATCTGTGACTGCACTGAACCACTTAGTTCTGGTTTAGACTAGAAATACAGACTAAAAAAAATACCTTGAAACACATTTTTGATCTAGACATACTTTTGAAGCAATCTGTGCTGGTTTAAAGGGAGAAAGATGTGGGGGCCTTCAGGTTTTAGGGAGATGTGAGCAGCAATGTGTCCTCTCCTCTAGCCTGCCTTTCCGTCCCTACTTTTTCTTAGTTGATAATCATATTTTTGTTAGTTTAATCTCAGTGAAAACTTGTGTTTATGGGACAGGCTCCATTTGTTTTCAGAAAATAATAAAACCCCTCCTTTCAGTTCAGAACTGCCTTTCAGTTCAATGCCCTGCTAGAAAACAGACTAATCTATGGAACTGCAGAAATCAATATAGACCCTGGCTTGGGTGCAGTAAGTGTCACCAGACAGAGAGAAAAAGCCATGTTTAAGCTGTCATTGAGAGTTGTACATACTGGCTTCAGCAGGAGCAGGACTGGGTGCAGAGTTAACTTTAAAGAGGTTTCTCCTTACTTAATCCCCAGCAGCCACTGATGGGATGTTTGGTGCCTCTCCGTTTACCATTACTGCTCTTCTGCTCAGACCTGGCCTCTCCTAATCCAAAATCAGTATTGGTGTGGATGACAAGGTTGGAAAACACTGATTTAGGAAATGAAAGGTAGCTTACTGCTATCTTGAGGAACCAGGACCTTGGCACTTTGCACTGGAACTTACATATTTATTCTCGGCGCTTTCAAGTTGATGTGAGAGGAAGGATCAAATCCTTTTCAGATTTCATATCATTACTAAGTAACTTATTCTAAGATTAAATTTGCATTCTTACAGGAGAGCTATGAACCTTGCAATATTTCAATTAGTAATACTTTTTGACTTCAAAATGTTTTCAGATTGCCTGTGACCACGTCTGAAGAGATACTGTGGACATTGTGACTAATTATGAGAACTGCATATTAGCATTGTAACTGGCTAGCTTTGCCTTCCTCAAACAAAAGAAAAATCCCAGATTTCTTGCAGAAAGACTGTGTCTGTGAAGTAGGTGAGATGAATTCTCAAGGGAAAGTATTTATTAAGAATGATAATCATAAATGATTGGCATATATCTGAGCAGTTACAATTTAGTATCCCAATTCTAGAACTACTCTGTCACTACTTCATTTTTTGCTTCAAAACCTGACTTAGAGCATAGACTGACTGGCATAAAATAAAATAATGGGGTTTGTTTCCAAATAAAGGTGGGTGATGTTCTATAAAATGAAGATAACCGATTGAACTTTACTTGCTCCCCAAATAACTGCAGTGCTGCACAGATCTAAACAAAACCCTCATATTTCAAATATCTTTGGAGGATATTGTTTTAAGGTGGCTTTCTTTTAGTTTCTAGATGGCTATTTACTCATTTGTAACTGCTTCTCAAGCTTGCCATCCTGCTGCTTCTAGCTGCTCTGCAGACATGCAGGCTACCCAAGACTTTACATTTAGCTGGCACTGCCCTGTTACTCTGTTGTGCTAGTTGATAACATTAGGTAGGAATTAAGGTTCCTGCTTATGTCAAATTTTAGCAAAGACCCCACTTACACTGGCTGTGTAAGGAAGGCAAACCATAGAGTCTAGTACTAGAACAGGCAAGTTCATCGCTAACCCAAATTTTCAAGGGCACAATTTTTGCAAGTGGAGCAAGATTTTGTCAAGGATTCAAATCTTTTCCATTATATAGAAGTTCCCATTATGAGTGTAACAGACAGGATTTTCAGTGACTGTGCTCAGGGACAGGAGAGGATAAAAAAGGAAAGTTGTTCCCACCATTGCGACAGTAAATCTTGTGGTAGTTGTTCTCTAAGACTTAAGCCAATCTTAAGCCAACAGTTAACTGCTGCCAAAAAATATAATACAGAAGGAAACGGGTGGGGGGAAGGGCATAGTTTTCTGTTGGGTTAGCAAGTCAAATCAGTTCCCCATGCAGATAGATGGGCAGTAAAGGGTGGGGAGGGATAGGCGAGAATGGCTTGTTAGAACAGGTGGAAGGTAGGTTGGCGTGACCCCCTTTCAGCGGCAGACAATGCAAATAGCTCAGCCTTAAACTATTACTTCAATCTTTGTAGCACTCATGTGAAATACCTGTGATCTTTTAAAAATTTGGATCCTGTTTTGCTTCCTTTTTAGCATTCAGCAGAAGGCATTGGTGGTGGCAGACTGGCTTGAGTTTCTGCAGAGAGATACCTGATTCTGTGCTTCACCTCAGTCTCCTGTTCTTTAAGGTGTTTTCCTTGCACTTGCGAGGCAAGTGTAGGGCACAGATGTGTTAGTTAAACATGTACATTGGTGGTTACAGTATCAGTGCAAGTGAAGGTTTTAGTGCTGACTTGAAGTGTAGTTTGCGATTTATTTACTTTTTGGGATACCCAGTGGGATATGACAGTGAACTTGTCCTGCTGTTATTTGAGCCTTAGTGTGCTTACTGTGCACATTTGTGCAATTGCTGTGAAGGAAAAATCGCTACAATAGTCTGGTAAGCCTGAGCAGCTGTAGTGGCTTTCTCCACAAAAATGAAAGGAGTCTTATCCCAGACACCCTGTGAGCTTGTTCTCTGTGTCTTGCTGCAACTGTGCCCTGGCAGCACAGGAGCACGGTCCTGGAAAACATGCCGCAGTACAATCTGGACTGCAGTTGGTCCTCTCCCCAAAGCCCTGACACTCAATCTCATTGCCCTCCTGCTTTCGGAGACTGTTTACTCCTTAAAAAACACCTTTCAAACAGCTGCACGAGGTGCATTCAGGCCAGCACTTTTAAATAATATAGCTCCTTTCATAGTGAATCTTTAGAGCAAAGTGAGGTGAGCTGAGCTTCATGATTTTCAGAGCTGAATGTTTGCTCAGTTCCTCTGCAGCATACACCCCTAAGGAAAAATACTGGTCTGCAATCACTTCTGCAGAGCTGGACTCTGTGTAAGTGTTATATGGTATCCACTCTTGGTTACTTACAGGTTAGGGATGATGAGGCAGTATTTTGAAAGAATGAGAAATTAAAGGTGTGAACTTTATTCTGGAAAATAAAAACAAACCTTATAAAATGCTTTGCTCTCAATGCTTGTCTCTTTGCTGTTAGGCCCTGAACTTCAGTGCTATGGTGATTTTATAATCTCTTGGACAAAACTGGGGAATGATGGGCAAAACTGGACAGTGAAGCAACAAAGAATTCATTGCTCAATTTTTTTAGCTTTTTTTTAATAAGCAAAATGTTTATGTTGAGTCATCCCAACTCTCTCCTAGTGCTTCATTTTGTGTGACTTCGCAAAGAAAATGGAGAGAGGCCAAAATTCAGGAAGGAGATCCCATGTAATCCTGTAGCCTGCCAGAGAGGAAAGGCTGGGCAGAAGGATTACATGTGCTCCTGATGTGTTCATTTATGGTAGTGCAGCTTTGCTATTTGCCAACCAAATGGGTACTTAAGAGATTAATAGTGGAGAACATCAGCTCAAACCTACCGTGGCTGTTTGAAATAAGGTTTATCTGAGAAACAGTATTTCTGTAAGGTCATGCTGCATTTTAGTTGTTTACTGCAGGCTCTTGCTAATTGATTGGAAACTTGTTTTGAGAGGTCAGGTTTGTTCCGTGGTTTTGTTAAGAGTGAGAGCTGTTATATGTGGCGTGAGGCTGTACAGCCTTTTCAGGCAGCAAATCCCTGCAAAAAGGCCTCCTGTTACCAGTGTTACAGGGATGTTCTGTTGATGTGTGCACTTGTAGCCCTGCGGGTAGGGACAGCACACGGTCTGTGGGCGCTGAGCCTGTACGGGTGCTGGGTCCAAAGCTCACCTGAGTTTTGAACGAGTGCATGATTGTCTCCATCTTCCGGTCCAGTTTGTTTCAAAACATACAGTGCCCAAAAGTAGCAGAATATCATTTAGCTTCAACTGTTTAATTAGTTTTAGTGGCAGTAAAGGAGAAGTTAGTGTGATATGTCGGCAAACAAATTAATTTTTTTTTGAGACTACATTATTAAAAATATTAAGAAAAGCATTGAAAAGCCTGATGTGGATCCCTCTTCTGCAAACAGAAAGAGTATCTTTGGTGCAATATTTGCATTTAATCACCTTTGCTGAGATACAGATCAAGTGTAAAGAATATGACGAACTGTTTTGCAGAATTTGATAGGAGATAAACACCAGTTTTAGTGCATGGGGAGGTGCCTGTTTAGTGATAAAATGAAGATTACTATCAGCAGATAAAATTTTGTGTTTTCCACAGTACTCGTCATTTCCCAATTTTAATATAAAATGCTTTCAAAAAATGAACTTTCAATGTAACTTGATTCAGCTAAGGATGGGGAACATTAAAAAAACAAGAAAAAAAGTTTATTTTTTTAACATTTTTTGTTTCACTTGTTTATTCTTGACTGTTGGTTTGTAGTGAATCGTCCACTCTTTCTCAGTAGAACATAGGCAGATATTAACTCTTGCTTTTAATTCAGCGTGGGATGAACAAGGCAACTTTATGTGTAAAAGTTAATTCTTAGTAAAACAGGAGATATTTGTAAAGAGAGTAGATAATCCAGATAAACTGCAGGTTCACAGTAGACTGCCTTTGACTTAATCTTTGCTGAGAGTAGATTAAGAAACCAGGTAAAACCAAACAAGCATGCTTTCATTTCTGAGGCTTCGTTCCAGGTTAACACCAAGCATGAAAAATGCTGGTTGCCATTTTATGGGGTGAAGGTTGCCGGATCCATGAACTCTTACCAGACCCTTCTGCTGGCATACGGGGAGTTTTAATCAAGTCAGTAGTTCAGAAATGTTCCCACATCCACTACAGAAAGCATTTAGTAAGTGCTAATGCCCCTTTAAATTTCTACATGTTTATTTTTTGGCACTTTTTTTTTTCTTCGTAACTAAACCTAACATTATCTGAGGAAGAATCTCACAAATTCTCTGTCATAGTGTTTTACTGTGCTGTGGGTGGTTGCACTGCTGGTTCTTAGCAGCTTTGCAGAAGCAGCCATTGTCCTCCATTTTGAGAGGGTTGCACCGACTCCTTGAAATGGCAGCTCTGAAATGAATCACTGGATGTGTTGTCAGCCCACATTTAAAGAAAAAAAAAGGGTCGGAAGCTTTCATAGGCTCAAAGTAGCATAGGTCATATTGAACAGAAGGTGAGAAGCCCTTGCAGATAAACATTTCTTCTTCAATCTCTTTAAATTTTCCTGCCAGCTCTTGGGGTCGCCCAGGCAGTGTCCATAGCCACCCCAAGTCTGAGTGCCCTCAAAAGGCTTTGAATATTCCCTGTTGACAGTAGGAAATGTCTGTGTACAGCGCTAGTGCCTCCTTGGGCTCATTAGTTTTTGTTGTGCGCCAAGTACTGCTGAAGAGTGCAGATCTCAGGCCCCACACATGCTCAGCAGTGCAGGCTTGTGAGGTTTATTTTGACACATAACCTTCATTATTCCACGTATTCTGAAATTATTTTATGTTTTAACTGTTACAACGTTTGTCCTGTTGAGTTCAGCACTTCATGAAGCTAAATGTTCTAAAATGCTCTGTCATGACATAAATCCAGAGAGGGGAAAATACAAGTCATCAGGTGTCATTCTGCAGTGTTAGGTGAAGGCCTTTTTGCAGGACTAAAGTATTTTAGTACCCAGGTAAAGCAAACTGAGTAATCTGGGGAACTCTAGTCTTGTTGCTATTAGCTACCTTAATTGTAGCACGTGTAACAGCCAAAAAATTTTGTACTCCTTTATCAAGGGCTTATAGGTGCAGTGGCAGAAGGGTTTGACTGAAAGATGGACTTATTTTGGGAAACCTAATTTTAACGGCATCATTTTACTTTTCCGTTATTGTTGCCCAATTTTGTCATGCTTCTAGTGTTGCTATTAATGTCTTCCTAAATGTCAGATTCAAACTGCTGATGGTGATCATCTCATGTCATATTGCTAAATATATACACGCTGTTGAGAATGTCTGATGTAAATTATATGCCAGACCTTCTACATATGCATATTAGAAGTCTTATGCTAAATATCTGCTATCAAATACATACTTAACTATTTTCCTAAGTGATATACAAAACAAATTGAGACCTTTTTTTTTTTTCAGGAATCATCATGCTATTGTATTTTAAATGATCCGTGATAGGGAAAATCTCACTTCTGAATGGCTGTTACACCAAATGATGCTAAGTAAAAAATGCTGCTTAGTAAGAAATTTTAGATATATCCTCACTGTTGAACTGAAAGCTAATGTCATTTCCTTACAAACATTTCTCTGAGAGATCTGGGTGCATGTGACTACTACCTAGCATTCAAATGAAGGAAACCAGGAAATGTCTCAGGGACATTCTTAGTAAAACTTTCTAATATGTTAAAAAAAAAAAAAAAAAAAAGGTTGGTCCTTGTAGTCTGGTAAATTCAATACAGTTTCCATTATTAGTATTATATAGCTCTTTGTTTTCTTTTTTGAGTCATTTTGGAAATGAAAAAT
Organism: Atrichornis clamosus; assembly: GCA_013400975.1. Lineage (NCBI taxonomy): Eukaryota > Metazoa > Chordata > Aves > Passeriformes > Menuridae > Atrichornis > Atrichornis clamosus. The sequence continues at coordinate 21,311 of WBMZ01014816.1, forward strand.
CCCTTTAAGACATAGATTCTTAGAGCCTCTATGTGAGTGAATGCTCACATAAGTTGTGTTGTTCAGTTTACTACTTCTTGGAAGCACTATGTGCAAAATTTTCCTCTATATATTGAATTTCATATATTTAAGCTACTTGAAGTGTACAATATTTGTAATTTGGATTGAAACATCAATTACATGCTGTTGGAGCTGCAGTTTAAATTCTTTTCTTTGTAAGAAATCACCTGTAGCTTCACTGTGTAAATAAGATTGCAAACATAACTGAAAAATGAGTTAGTATCTTGTTGCTACTGAAAGTAGTTGCAAATGACTGTGGAGATTACATACCAAGGGAATAAGATTTCACCTTTACGATGGTTTTGTGATGTTTTCAGTGGCCTTTAATATCTGCCATTATGCTATTTTCACGGTTCAAAAGCAAGGTCTTGAAATTTTAGAATTATAAATATATTTGTTATATTCACCACATGCACAAAAAAAAAAAAGTGTCTGGCTTCTAGCACATGAATACATAATTGTGGGATTTCAAAGTGCCTGTATCTTGTTAGAACAGCATTGGATATCAAATAGGCAATTTTGAAGAAATGAGGGATGCCATTTGTTTTTATTAAGCTGGGATTTGAATGTTCGGGGAAAGCATTGGGGGAGGCATTTCTTTTAGAAATGGAAGTAATATTCCTCACTTGTGATGTTAAAAATGTTATTTTTTCCATAGTTACATTCTTCATAAATAAACCTAGGAATATATGCCTAAAACAATTATGCTTATTTTCCCTGCCTACTTATAACTTTGGCTTTTTATTATTATTTTAATTTTCTGAGCATTTTCTGTATAACACCAAAACCAGAATTGAATGTACTGCTCTCTAAATGTGCCATCATTTCTTTGTGATGGAAAGGGCAGTGTATTGATTACAGAATACTGATGCATTGGAAACTTTTCATTCTATTATCAAGTCATAAGGGAAATTAGTGAGTGATTTTTTTTCAGTCAAGGAACTTCAGAATAAAGTTAAAATTAACTGTTTTAGCTAACCACAAACAAAGGAAAAGACAAAAATAAAAGGACAAGCTTGGAATTCAGCCATTTCCTCTCTTTTTCTTAATTTAGTGAACATTTTTTCATCTTTTGTGCAGCTTTCCGCCCTTGTCTGTTTGGTTATTCACATATTCCAAATACCAGATCTTTTGTAAGTGTGCTTTTATATTCTATCAGCTTGCAATTTCTATGGAAGATTAAGGTTTTAGTTGGTCAATCTAAACTTGCCAGTGTAGTTACATAATTTTAAATGTAATGTACAATAAGTGAGATGATGCAACAGAAGTTTCTGGGTTTAGACCTGTCTTATATCCTGACCAACTCTCTTTACCACAAGAAATTGAAATTCTTTTTGTATTTTCTAGTGTCCAACCTTGAGGCATTTTGTACTATTTCTCTAATTATGTTTATAAAGTGACATTTGGGGAACCCTTAGGGACTATTGGGAAATCATTTTTGTAAAGGTTGCTGTTGAATGTGGGATGTTGAAATAATTAGTTCTTTTATGGTGAGTTGTGTTTGTTTGCAAGGAAATTGTGTCCTACATTGAGTAAAGTAAAGCCTGCATTCCATGCAGTAATTTTTGTCTTCTGCTTTAAAATTAAGTCAAGAATTGAGTACAATCTATTCTAACCCAGTGCATTTTGTGTTCATGGTGAATATGATTATTCCTAGGTGTGCTTGAGATTAAGGACAGCTTTATGAACTCAGCATTATAATTGTTGATCCTCATTTCAATGCCTTGTGTTTCAGCATAAGCATGAGTGTGTTTGTTTTGTTACAACGAATTCTTGCAAGAAGTCCATCTACTGAAGAAGGACAAGCTAGCATGGATAAACCGGCAAATACAGAGAGATGCAATCAGACAAAAAGGAAAGAAAAATTTCTGAAGTGCTATATATCCAGTAATAATAGAAATAAGGGAGGAGATTCCAGTATATGTTGGAAAAATGCTTAGATTAGAGAACAAAGTAAGCATAGCAGAACGTTGTCTAAGTCTTAGTATTTTTTAATAGTAGAGTGCACAAAGCACTGAGAAATAACATGTAGAAAAGTGAGGAGAGGAAGGGGATAATTTAGTGTCTTTCTACCTCTAACTTAGATCTGTAGCCTCTATGTGAGATTCAACTGAACATGGAAGCAGTGCCATAGATTTGAGTGCAGTATGTCCTTCACCATGTCCTTCACCATGTCCTGAACTGTGAATCAGGAGCAGCTGAGCACATGACGACCCTCCCTTGCTTTGGATAGATCAAATTAGGACATTCGATAACTTCCTTACAGTAATTCAGTATAAACATTTTAGTTCCGAGAGGGGAGAATTTAACCTAATGGTAAAGAAGACCGTGCACACGTAAAACTTACAAGAACCCTTACACTGCAGCATATGGTGCAGTTGAGTATAGGCGTTATTTTCCTTTTTAGTTTTTATAGAGTTGTATAGTGCCAATGCAGGCCTTCTCAAGCCTGTAGTGTGAAACATAGTCAATGGCAGCCTGCCATGTACAGCAGGTAGGATGCCAAGAGGACCCTCTCCATGCAGGTTGGATGGATCTACAGGCATGAGTCTGAAAATCCAGTGTTTCATCTTTCTGAGCATTCCCTCTCTTGCCAAGATTATACCTGTGACAGCCCCACAGAGATATTTGTTGCTGCTCTTGATATTGTTAATATTAAATATTAAAATTAAGTATAAAATATTAATATTTTAGTAGTCACACAAGTCTCCACACATCTTTAGAGCCTCTTTGTACTTAGCACTTTTCAACCATGTAAAGGCACAGTCCTGAAGAGCTTGTAATATAAAACAAAGGATGTATGAAAAATGAGGAAGGATGACTCAATCACATAGCTCTATAATATATTTTGATTTTAATTTATGAGTAAACCACCAAATGTTCCTATTTTCTCTTCAGCCAAGCTGTTGGTTGGCTGATTTGGAAAGAGAAACTCCAAGTAGATACGGATTTGGGTTTGATTGCCCTTCACATACACTTAATCATATTTCTGTAATTTAAAGCTTGTTACTTCTCTTCTGAATTTTAAAAAATAATAATTTCAGATGCAATATTAAAAAATCTTAAAGAGATTGAAATGTATAAGTCTTGTTCCTGGCTGCCCCTCTCTTGTATTTTACCATCTAAAGAATATCCCAGTGCTACAAAAATGCCTTTTGTAGCTAAAGTTTACTGACTTTAGTCAAATTGACAACAGTACAAATTGATTCCAGATCAAGGATCCAAATTTATTGTAATTATTTGAAAACAGATGCTCATTCAAATTACTGCATTTAACAGCTAGAATTAAAATGCCACTGTCTGGTGGTAAAGTGTTGATTTGGATGACATGGGGTGTGGAGTAAACTGCTCCAAGGGGAGCCTCTGCTGTGCCATTTGTGGCTGTGCTGCACAGGAGAGACTGTCATGCAAGAGCTGCTGAATTCAGTCATACAAAATATACACCCAGTAGATAGAAATCTATACACCAACACCAGTAAGTATCATAGGCTGGTAGGAATGGGCCCTGAAAGGACAGCAGAGACTGGCTTTCATTAGGACTTCTCCAGCGTCTGAAGCAGTACCTCAGTGTACAGATCTGGGGGGAACCTCCTGCGTGGGCATCTGGCACAGCTGCTACTTACAGGTGGGCAGATGATTCACTTCTGTGTTTTACCTCTTGTTGACCTTTTATCTAGCCCACATATTCTGGTGTCTGCTTCTGTGTGTGTGTGGCTTTGAAGGTTTGGTCTTTCCGTGTCTCCTTGCTTGGAATTCCCTACTTAAAGAACTCTGTTAGAAAGTGAATGAATCTGCTCATAAAATTTACAAGAATACAGCTTGTTTCCTTTTGTGTTTTTATGACAGTATCAAAAGTTCCTGCCCAGTTTCCCTGGCCTGCTGTCAGGCATGTCTGGTTCCTATGGCACTCCAACCTCTGCTTCTGGTCAGAAAGGGACCCAGTCCATCCATAATTCTGGCTTTTCTGTGTGCTCTGTTTATGTTATATTCATTTTTCTCCTGCTAACCTTAACCTCTCATATCAGTGCTGTAAAAATTGATAATTTCTTGAAGTGTTTCTGCTTTCTGTGAAACTTACTTATGAAAAAGTGGTATTTTAAATACTGTGTCTTATTCTAACTACTATGTATTTTCCACATACTAGTATTTCTACTGTTGTCTGGTTTTGAAAGGTTTTAGGTTTTTCTAATGATTTTTATAAGATTCAAACAGACGTATCTTCCTATATATAGCAACTGCATAGTGACATCACTTTTTGCATGAAATACATGTCCACTTTCCGTATTCCGTGTTCAAGAATAGTCCTTGCTTCATGAAAACACTATTTAATGTTTAAGTGCTTTGTTTATTTGGGGCTTGTAAACATTACATGTTTTATGATCTGGTTGTTTATGATAACATGAGACCGTGGCATTTTTATGATGTCTTACATCGACTTACATACATGCATTATTGCAAAACTTATAGTTTTGTGGTCTGTGTTTTTACAGCCCCAGTCCTTCAAATAAATCACTGGGAATAAGGTTTAAATCTGTGTGATGACAAATAGGACTGCCATGTCTTCAAATTGATGTCTTCTCAAAGCAAAAGAGGGCCTTGTCTGCTCTGTCCAGCAAAGCAGTGTGCTAACCACACTAGCTCATTATGGTGTCACTCTTCTTCCACGCTTCTTTGTTTCAATTTCCATATCTGGTCATCTAATTTTATTCATTTTTTTAAATGTGCATGGTTCAGCCTCTTCGCCTGTTTTCATTACTCCTGTTACTATAGTGTTACACAATTCCATGGTGTCCTTTGTGTGTTTCCAGCATATTCTTCTCATCTCTGAATCAAGTAATGTTACTGAACTCTGCAGAGTATGGCAGAGCTCACTGGAAACCCGTCACACCGTTGTAGCTGTTGAGACACAATGTGTTCTTGATTCACTCCAAAATTATTTGCATGTTACATTGCTGCCTCTTTCACTTTCTCCGTCGTAGAGTCTTCCTTCAGCCCTTTCCACACTCCTTGCAGTAGGTGAACTTTGTGTTCGTGTATTTGTTGTTAGCTTGAAAGGGGAGCTATAAGACAATTCAAGTGAACTTGGTGTTCTTGACAATGGCTCAGTCACTAGTGCCCTAAGGGTTATCTTCTTGGAGCTTTTGTTTCCCTTTTCAGAGTTAATCAGAGACATAAAGACTATTTTGTCTTGAGACCTACAACCACTGAAAAGCAACAAAGGATCAGCACAAATCACTAAACTTCTTACAGCATATAAGTCTCAGTCATCTCATTAAGTATTTATCTATACTTTTTTTTTTCCTGCAGCTGTCATGTTTCTCAGAAGGGACATGGTACCTTATCACCACATCCGCTTGTGCCTCTTTGTGAAGTAGCAGTGGGAAGCTCAATCTTTTTTTAGTGAGTCAGACATAGAAGAACTCCTTTTAGTTTAAGAATTTTTCAGTCTTACAGGAAAATATTCAGGGTGTGAGCTCTTTTAGGTTCTCTTCGCCTAAGTATGAGCTGGCTTTCAAAATTAATTATTTTTTCTGGTACGTGAATCCTATGAGTTTTGTTTCTGGTGTTTTAATTTGGGGTTTTTTTTGTTTAACTTTTTGTTTGGTTTGATTTGGGGGTTTTTTGGGGTTTTTTTTGGGTTTTTTTTGGGTTTTTTTGGTTTTTTTTTTTGTTGTTGTTAGCTTTCTAGTGTGCATCATTAACATGGTTTAAACCTTTGCATAATGAGGTATTTCCCTTCTGAAGTCTTTCTTTTCTGAATAAAGAATTTCAGTCTTGGGAAATTTATACCTGGTTTTGTACAGGTCTGTGCATCTACTGCGTGCAGGTTCTTCACACTGTCTTCACAGAGCAGTTGAGCGTCATTGCAGCCTTGACTGCGATGCCAGTGAGTGCATTTCTCTTCTGCCATCTGGGTCACTATGTTTTAAAAGTACTAGGCTTCAGTATATCCCAAAGAGTACTTTCTGACCCAAATGGAGAAATAAAAGTACAGGTCTTAGAACTTGGCTGCAAAAAAGAGCTAAATTTGTCCACCAGCAAGATCTTTATGTACTGAAGATTTTTTTTTTTTTTTTTACCTATCCCCACAGGGTGAAATATTCAGATTATGTTTTCTGTATTTAGTTTTTGAGGGTCAGTGTAAAGCTCTGCTATGTTTTTCTGTTTTACTGTGCATTGAAACTTCTGGCTTGTCCAAAGCTATTCTTACATATATTTGTGGACTTCTCTAGTCTTGTTTTAGAAAGCTTATAAAAAGTTTTAGAGGACATACTCTTCAGCCAAGCTGTTGGTTGCTCAGCCACGTCTCCTTATGATGCAGACTTCAAATTAATGAAGCTTTCTTATGCTTGTGTGTCTTTGATTTCGTCATGAGGATTGCTGGCTGCTCACTTCTGTATGTTCATGTGAACATTTGTATTTCAGTCATATTCTGTGCCAGGTCTGGTATTCATTCCCTGCTACAAGTTTGTCCCAGCATTCCTTTTATCCCGTGTGATTGAAATACTGTATTTCACTTTGTGGTGTTCTGCTCAATACGGCTATTGAATCTCTCTGCTAAGATACAAGGACAAATTTTTGATCGTAATTTTATCTAACATCTCAGTGTTTCAAACTACTATCTTGATGCATAGTAACTATTAACTAATTTGATGCACTTATAATCTCCATAACATTGCTACTAGAATTTACTTCTCATTCTGTTTTCTCAAGTTTGGCCAAAATTTGAGTATTTCTGTACTCAAAAGAAGACATCTTCTTCTGTATGACTGATCCTTTGAAATCTTTTTTAAAATTACTTTCTATTTGAATTAATTTAATTAATTCTGATGACTGATATTCTGCTTTGTGTAAATTCAGCGAGTAGCTTGTCTCAGAAATTCACACTAAGATGCAAGTAGTTGAGATGATTTCTCTGAGTAAGCTAAAATAAGTTGGATAGAGGAATATCCTTGTCAAAGAAACCTGAGAGAAAATTTTATATCAGAAATTGTGAAAGACAGTTTCAGTTGTCAGCTATTTTGAAGAAAATAAAAAGTTGAGACCAGAAAATAAAGAAAACTAGCATCAGCAGTTGTTATCATAAAACTTTGCGTGTCATTCTGCTTTTTTCCTTCCCTCTCTTGGGTTGTGAATGTTGACAGTGGACATATACAGAAATTTTATGGGAGTTTTGCCAGAACCTTTACCAATGCTGAAAATTTATTTCCAGAGTTGTTGTCTAGATCCACTGTAGTGCTTTGAGTCATTAAATTGTCTAATCTGGTGGCAGGTGGGTGGAATTAAATTAACAGGACTTTACAATGTGCTTAAATTTAAGGCTAAGAGTGAATTAGGTCCTGTGTTCTGGGCACAGCAGACCTGAATGGCTCCTTTGAAGGAATCCTACCCTAGAGGGCTGAGCAACTTCATGCTCATTAAAAGTAAGAATCATAACTTGACCTTTGGCAATAGATTCCGTACGCATTTGACTGTGTTTAGATGAGGCAAATAAATGCAGTGCTTTAGATGCTGGTGCAATTCATGTGGAGTAATGAAAGAAAAACTTGTGTCCTTCTACGTAAAGACATTTTGACTCCCACTATTGCTACTACACATTCAACAGCCCTGACGTAGAAAAGAGTGGCATTACCAAAGTCAGTGAGACCTTAGGGACCGTTGTTATTTTAACTGGTACAGCTGAAACATGCTCTGAACAAGGTAAGAGGGCAGCAGTCTGGAAACTTCTCATAGCTGCCCCTTTCTCAGCCACACAATTACTAGTGGGAAGTGTCACCGACATGACTTGGTGCGTAGGCAGGCTTTACAGTGCTGGATGGCTGCAGGCAGCTCTAATTATTTGTTGAAGTCTGCTGATAGCACAGCAGGTAGTGTCCCCTAGCAGTGCTGCTCAACTTCACAATTTGCTTCCTGCTCAGAGGTGAGAAGGGCTATTGAACAAGAGCTGTAGGATTATTGGAGGTGTTGAGAGGAGCTGCTGCCTGGAGGGATAACTGTTCTGTAAAGTTGTTTTTGTTTGAAAGCACATTTTAGCAATCATTTCCGTATTAGCTTCACAAAATATTTGAAGCCATATCTGCTTTTCAGGTAGAAAACGTCTATAAAGTAATTTCAAGATATTTACCAAACCTTTGTGGCTTTTCCCTATTCTTTCGTTGTCCTCTTTTCATCTTCCAAATTGCATTTTCTGGGAATTAAATAATAGTAGGCCTGTTTTGTCAAATCTCCTTAGCCACTGCAGTATTACAGCCCAAAGAGTGTGGGAGTCTTCTAGCAATAGGTTGAATTTCTGGTCTGATAATTCTCAGGAATAAAAGTATGATTTCAGTTGCTAAAATCCCAGCTGCCATATTTTCAGGTACTTACTGAGAAAAAATTATCTTAGTGTATGGGAAATGGTGACTGAATGTACCCTTATTTTCAAGTACAAGTAAGTTTAGAGAATGCCTCGTATAATATGGATATCTGCCGCACTTACATAACCATGAGATTAGTTATATAATGGTCTTTGTGCTGTTATTTCATCCCTCTCATCAGTTTGTGATAAAATTTGGGAGTTTTTATTCTGTTGGAATGTATAATTGAGTTTTCACAGCTATATCCTCATTTTATTTCCTTCCTCTTTCTTTCTGCCTTTTTTTCTTTTTCCACTTTTCTATTCTGTTGTATGTATACAGTCATTATAAAAACAGAATTTATGGTGTTTCCTAGTGTCTCTACCCCATGTTGTGCCTAATACTGCAAACAAAGTAACAAAAAGTCAGATGGTATTTTTAGGGAAGCGTCACACTAAAAATTACTGCAGACATTAAATAGTAACATTGTCATGTGCCTCTGATCTTGACAGATACTTGGTCACAATTGTAGCCTGTCTGCAAAGATTTTCTATCTCATATTTAAGAAATAGAACATGGAATAATAGTCAGTGCATGCGAAATTCTTTTGTATGTTTTAGCTCTGTTAATACGTGTTAACATCAACTTCGGTGCTTGTCAGTTTCTAAATATTTTTTTAATTCTGATGAAAATTAGCCATATATTAATTTTTACATTCTTGCAAAAATGGAAAAATGAAAAAGAAATTGATTCTCCTTTTGGCATGGGGCAGGATTCAGATCTAGGTTACTTAGCTGACTCGTGCTGACTTTAGGTATACTGTTTGGTTTTCTGTCCCCCCAAAGCTTAGCCAAGCAGCCCTAACGCTCGCGTTCTCTCCTGTCATTGCCAGTGGTCACCGTAGTTGGTGGCACAGACATGCTCTGTCTTATTGTCATTTTAAGGTCTTACAGATTTTGCATTTAGCACTGCGTAAGTGTCACAGCTTCTATTAGGAGGAAAAGGATTCCTTTTAATAATTAAAAAGGGTCGTGTTTCCTCTCCTGATGCTGATTTGAATGAACAGGGAATTGTGCTGAACTGTGTCATTGGCAAGTGAGGGTTGCAGTCAGACAAGTCCTGCTGGCAGCAGCAGAGCCACCACGTAAGAGATTTCTGCTGCCAGCTGCTTGTCCTAGCATTCTTCTGTGTGTGCCAGCTAAGTGCCCAGGTAGCTGCTTCCTCACCGGGGCTGTCCAAACAGTTCCTCATGCGTTTCTGGTAACAATGCCGTCTTAGCCTGTTATTTTGGCTTTGGGGGTTAGGAAACGAGTGTGCAGTTGTGATGCTGAGGGGTGTTGTTGCCCCCCTCTGCAGACCCCCTGAGTATAGTGCAGCTGGAAGCAATAACCTCTTCACCCCACTCAGATGCATCCAGGGCAATGCATCTGACGATGGCCTTAGGCAGTCAGAGCTTTCTTATGACTTGAGAGCCTCAAGGGACTTTGGTCATTTGTGGGTAGCGAATGGCCTGGAGATGCAATATATTCAGTAAGAGTAAGATAAAGATAATGCTAAGATATTCAGTAGCAGAATTCAGGAAATTCTTGCCGTTTTGCTGGTGAAAACTTGGACCTCTGTGAGTTCTCATGCACGTAAGGTAGGCTTTTTTTGTACTGAGGTGCAGAAATTCCCATTGTAAGCATATTCAAGTTTTTATGGGTCTTGCTTGAGTGCCAGTTCTTTCAGGTGTATAGGCGGATGTCTTATCTGGGATGTCACTGTGTACCTGAGGTGTATACTTCTAAGGAGACTGTGCTAGAACTCATTTTCCCCTTCTTCATTACAATTTGAAGTATGTTACATGCTTATCAGGCAACAGAAATAATCTGCATTAATATTCTGAATATCACTAAAGAAAAACAGCTTTAATGTTTCAGGAGGAATACTTCCATTCCAAATCAGGACAAAATAGAAGTCCTCAAAATTTTCATGATTTGCAATACAGAAAACCCCTACTTTCACTGTAGTTCCTTAGAAACATTAACCCAAAGATAATTTTGAAATTCTTTTTTTATATTTAAACTATATAAATTAACTTTTAATGCTGATCAGATTACATTTGGAATCAATATATTTTAAATAGGCAAATAGGAACATTTCTGATATTTCAAACTGATCACAGAGGAGTGCTTTGGAGTGTACGGCTTTGTAGCACCTCCAGAAAGCTTTGTAAGTGAAGTGACTCTTCCAAAGATAAGGAGCCTTTAAGGTCCTTTAGCATCCAGGACTTTTAAATCCCTTCTGGAAAAAGGGGTTTGATGCAAAAGCCAAGACAGGAGTATTACAATGCCATTTTTTTAATACAGCGGCATGTCAAAACACATGCTGTCTAAAGCTGCAGATTTACAAGATATTGTTTCAGAATATGTGATGTTGCATTTATTGGCACAGAAATGAATCTGTGCTTAATTTAAAAAAAAAAAAGCACTTTTAATGTTGTTGCATGCTGAAACTAGATAATTGAGTTTTTTCCCTTCACTTTGCTCCCCCCCATTTTTTTTTTAAACTCTGATAGATAAGTGCTCTAAATACGGTGATTTAAAATTACAGTAAATGGAGCTAAAGTAAAATGTCTGTTCTTAAAGCATGCAACACAGTTTTATCATCACTTCTCTCATCTTTGTTTGGACTGTATCAAAGCAAAAAACAATGCCTTCTTACCTGGCTGTTGCAGATTACCATTAGCAGGATGCTGTTACGTGAGAGGTGCACACTTGCATGTTTCCTTCAGAAGCCACAGCTGAATGCTGCGGTGAAAAGGAGGATTCTTAGCAATTCATATCATATATTTGTCAGTTAGACTGTCTCCCTTCATAATACTTAAATCAGTGCTTAGACAGGTCACATTACACTGAGTTTCAAATGTTGAGACAAAATTTGTGTCAGAGTGTGTTTGCATTCATGTAGGGAAACATTTTGGTACTTTGGGGGAGAATTACAAGTAGAGGAAAGCATCGTATGATTTCTTTTTGTGTACCAAAATCCACGTGTTTAAAAACAAAAGCTTTTTTCCATACATTTTGATATAATGCATCAGATTATTTATTTAAATTGTTTTACTGAAAGAAGAGGAACGGGGAAAAGAGGAAAAGGTATTTCTGCTAAAACTACTTTCTGAAGGGAGGGTATTGCTGCAATTTTGTATTCAAGCTTTTAGCAGTACCCATCAGTGTTTGTTGAGATCTACTGAGCCTGCAGTAACAGTCACCTTATTTTATCCAGTACTGGCACTGTGTGACAGGCTTACAGTATGGCTGCAGGCCACTGGCTTCTTGGGACTTCAGGGAACAGTCTCAGCGTAGCAGCATCCGCCTGGATTGCCATGCACCTGAGCTGCAGAAGCCAGTATCACACTGAGCCGGGGCTGAAACTTTTCTTTTCCTCACTTGCAGAATATTGGTCAATATTAAAAATAATGATTTACAGGTAAGTAAATGTAAATTATGTTAGTTTTTTCTGAAATTATAGGCTGCCTACTTTGTTTTAATACCTACTTTTTTGTTAACTATGTAAGGAGGAATTTGTTCTTCAGTTTAACAAGACACATCTCTGTCTTTTCCATTTGAGGCTCTAGGCAGAGCTGATCGAACTAACCTGAACCTTTGTTTTCAGTTTTAACAACTTGGTCATACAAATCTTCACATTTGTGTTGGTAGAAGTTGGTGTGGTATCTACATCGCATTAAAAAAGCAAAAAGGAAGCAGGTCTGTCTAGACCTGTGTCTCTGCTTCTCTACTTGTACAGAGCCCCTGTCTATATGCCTTACTGCTTCTGGGATTTTAACGACAATGAAATAGTTCTGTTTAACAGCATTTTTCTCATGCATATAATTTCTCTGAATTAAAATTATTCTTCAGTCTTTAGGCTGTACTTATTCACCAGAGAAAGTAAAGCAAGCAGTGAGCTTCACAGCAAAGCCAGTCCTGCCAGAATGAAGGGTTACAGACCAAGGGAACTGATTTAAATCCTGAATAATTACCACTGCTTTCAAAATAAAAAATCCTTAAAATTCACTATACCTACTCACACGAGCAGTGATTGGAAATTTTCCCTAGTGCTGCAAATGGTTTGCTAGTCCTTGCAAATCCAGATCTTTGGCAAATGGCTTGAGGAAGTAAGTGGAGAATTCACAGTGCTGCATTTTAAAACAGGCAGAGATGGTGGGTTTGGGGAAGGGAGGGACAGGAGGATTTTTCTTTTATATGTTGAAAAAAATTTTTTTTAAAAATGCATTGACAAAGAGAAAGGAAAGAAATATAGACAGTACATCTGCAAATGGCTACAGCCTTGTGTAACCCACTGAATTAAATGAAGTTCCTTACAGGCACAGAGATCTGGCCACATGGAAGATGTGGGATTGACTCATAGTTAGAAGATTTAGAATATTAATACTTTTTTTTCCTTTTACATTTTTGTTCACTGTATTTTTTTCATTTCCTTTGTGCTCACACCCATGTCTCTCAGGACTCCTTTTTCCTCTTTCTAAGTTAAAATGCACTGTTACCCAGTCTTGTGAACAAAGCTACAGTTACCTTGTTAGGTGGAGTTAATATGTGTAAGCACAAACCAGATCTTTGAGCCTGTAAGCAAAGGTGAAGCAGGTAGGCTCACATACGAAAACAGAAATCGAACTCATGATTTCTGAGAGCAATGTAGTTTTTCTCTGATTATCCAGTATTTTTGATTCTGTTTGTTGTGTTAAGAAATTTTATTAGAAGTTGAACAGCTGACTGAAATATGGGATGTGTTTATACATAAAACAGCATCTCAGATCTGTCTGCAGAACAGAGGAAGAATTGTTCTGCTTATGATTAAGGCAGTACTGCTTTTGAGGATTTTTATTTCCATTCTGTTTCCTAGATTTACGCCTGACTTTTATAGTTTTGAAAGATTTTTTTTTTCTTCAGTTGCACTTTTTTTTAAAGAATAATTTCTTAAAGCCTTGACGAACTTGTGCTTTAGACATTTACCGTCCATTCAGCAGAAGCCAACATAAAGTATTTTCTGACTACACACTACATAAGATGGTAAATCCAAACTAACGAGACCTTGAAAGTAAACTATTGTGTTCTGGCTTGCAGGACTAAAGGAGATGAATGAGCAGAACCAGGCAGGCTTTGTAGCCTGCTGAAGAGAAAGGAAGTAATCCATTTTTTTCAAGCTTTGTCTTCTTGTCTGGTCATATGGTAAACCGGACTTGCTGAAAGGCTGGTGCTTCCTTTGCTTTCTCAAGTGGATAGGTATCTGGCATATAAGTGTGGTTTAGAAAACCCAGTGCTCCACTGATGATATTAATGAAGCCCAAAAAAATCAATAGCTAATCTTATCAAATATATCAACTTCCAGAAGCATAATTAAAATTTATAAGCAGCAACAAGCGTACTGCTTAAGTACTGTTTCAGTTTGGTTTGTTTTAGTATTTTTAATGGAAATCTGTATTTCTTTCAGCGTTTTCCCAATTTGACAGTATGACCAAGTAGTGTAGGAATGCGCAGAGCCAAATGCAGATTTTTTTCTGACCACAGTCCCAATATAATAGCTTGTAGCCTATAAATGTCTTTCTGCCCAACACATCAGACATGTATTTTTCAAACAAAAGGTTTGTGTTTCAAATTTGTATTTTAATTTAAGTGCAGTAAGATGGAATGTCTTGGAGAGAGCAGAAACATCTTATTTTATCCTTCTCTGATTGTGAAGGGGAGAAAGAAAAGCTTATTATTTAGTCAGACGTATTTTTAGCAATTTCCATAATTGGCATGAGACCCTCAGTGTAAGTACTTGTTTTATAAAGGAGATGAGATGATCCTTTCATGTTCACTGGGTAGCTGGAACACAATTACAGTTCACACAGACCTTTGATACCCTCTCCTTTAGGGGCTAGTGCCTAAACAAGGTCCAAGTCTCTAATATTATCAGTTCTTACAAGAAATTACATGCTTATTTATTGTAATAATTGTGGTACACTACTTATTTCCACTCTTCTGTTTTGAATTTTAAAATTAATTTTATTTGTTTTATTGTGAGATTGTTACTTTAATTAACTAGTTTCACTTATCAATCTTGATATATGTCTACCTTGGTGCTGCTTCTCCACACACTGCTACTCTGAGTAGATCAAAGTATTTGGTGTAGAGGTACCCAAGCTACTGCCCAAATCCAAAGTAATGTATCCACACAAGCTCACTACAGTGCCTAAGGTCATCAGAAGCAAGGCTTAATAGCCTGTGCTCAGTACTGCAGGGAGGTAGTTGAACTGATCTCAAGATGCAAACTACTGCTTGCACATTTGGCATTGTGATGAAGTCTGAAAATACACTGGCTCCCTCAAACAGCCTCTTTTTTTTGTTTGTGCTGCAGCCCTCTGTAATGTAGAAATGATCAAAGACAGTTCAGACAACTGTTGCCTATTGAGAACATTCACCTCCATTTTAATATTTAATTCAAGAGCATGTGAATACGAAAAGCTTTCTTCTGAGTTGTGGTCCCAAATAACTGTTTTTTCATTGAGAATCTGAGCTGTACTCTGCCAAAATAAACTTAACGTGTATTTATATTCTAAAACACTAATCTTGTAAATCAGAAGTTGCACAGGAAAGTGTCATCTTTGATGCCTGGGTGAAATAAGTGAATCTGTGTGTTCATTGTGCATTCCTAATAAGAAGCTCCATATTCACTGTCAGACTTAATTAACATGGTTTGAGAGGTGTCTTACAGGTTAGTTTTGAATCAGTGTTCATCTGTCAGCTACTACAGTTTGTCTCCTGCTTACTTCTCAACCTTTTAATCAAAACCTGCTCAGGCAGAGTAATCAGCTACTACTGTGGGTGATAGTGACTCAGGAAGCTCTCCCAAACTTTAAGCCTTCTAAGCTGCTTCAGCAGAGAAAGTGAAACATCTGCAGCTCCCTTGGGTCTCTGAGACTTTGGAGAAAGAAACTATTGGACTTTAATACAGCAATGAATAAAACATAAGCATTGGGAGTTACTAGTGCATAGGGCTTTCTGGTTGTGTGGTGGTTTTTGTTTGTTTTGGGTGGGTGTTTTTTAGAATAAATGCACCCAATTTCACTGCAGTTTTTTATGTGGAGTGGCACCTTGTTTCTCACTGAAAACACGTTTTTACTCTGAGCCACTGCTTCTGCGTAGATATGTGGTTGATAACTGGGTAGGTGTGTGTCTGACTTTAGCAAATATTGTCAGTAGCATTTCTCCAGGCTTAATGTTTCTTAATGTCCCCCACGAGGCTTTTTGCCTCAGCTTCCTAACACTGGGAGTGGGAGACTGACCAAAATAACTGTTCTGAACTAGATGATGTGTGGTGCCTTTTCTGATAGCTAAGAATTCCTAAGTGGCAAATCACCCTCTTTGCTTTGAGATTTGATATGTACTAATCTCATTTTGGCTTTTTTAATTTAGATTTTCAATTAGGGGGAAAAAAGTTATGGTACGGATCATAGGGCAAAAATACTTTCGGCCAGATATGTGTGCTTTAGTCTAAAGTAATGCACCAGAAGCAATAAATGATTAAATGGCCACAAACTTTAATGTCAGATATAGCAGTCATTAAGATCTTTCAGGTGTTCTGTAATCATTAATTCAGTTCTTGGATCACTTAAAAAAATGTAGTTGTTTAATTTGTAATTGCATTGTAACTTAAGAACTATTCTGTTGCTTGCAAAACTTTTTATGTCCTGTGTGTTATAGCTGCCATTAAGCATTTTCAAATGCAATCTTTTTTACAAAGCGTAGTCACTCTTGTATTTAAAAGTTCTTTTTCACAAATAAAAAATGCGACTGAAAGACCTGCATCAAAAGCACTGTACATGCTATGGATTTCTGTGTGCCTAAGAGCAGACTCCAGTTTTCCCTCACTCCCACAAACCCTGGCATGACACAGTGATATGTCAATTTATTTTTTTCCTGAAGATTTTGCAAATGACCTTTTTGTGAAAATATCAAGGTAAACTTAGTGAGGAGTGATGTAACTGTTCATATTACTCTAGCTTTGATTAATGTCTTGACTAAACATCTTTACCAGGAGTTCTTCTGGGTTTCTCCTGTGCTATATTCTCTAGCTGTTGAAGGGTAAATAAGTTAACTGAATATTCAATGTAATCAGCTGGGTGTTCTATTCAGGTAATCATTCGATCAGTACAGTCACATAGGTATTTTGGAAGATGTGTTTATTATGAGAGAATCTGCAGTAAAGAGATGATCAAACAGTATTTTTTTTGAGCTGATGCACAAAAGGAGTTTTTGTCAGGTACAGACATTTCTTAGTACGTTGTTGTTTAGAAAACCTGAGTACCTCTTGAGTGCTCTGAGCTGAAATATGAGACCTGAATTCAGAGCTAAAATACCTGGGCTTTCAAGTCTTAAATAACTAATTCAGTTTTAGTCCAGTGATTTAAGAGATTTTTATAATGTATTGATCTGAACACTAAGTTGTACCCATTCACACAAAAAAAATCCCTTTCTTCCATGTTTCAACTAAATTTTAATGAGGAAGAGCTAGGGAAGGTACAGCAGAGTCACCTAGATTCTAACACCTTGTGTTTAAAAGCTTTTTCTCAGACAGGTAATCCACAGTAGGTAGAACATGCCCATACATTTGGTAATAAAGAGAAAAAGTGTATTTCCATGGTATGATGCAGCCACGGTGTTTTGGAGATTAAAATAGTCACACAACTGTGAAAAAATTGAACTTTGAGTGAAACAACAGTTGTGTTTGATTTACGTATGTCTCTTGGAATTTCTTTAAACTTTAGGAATCTCATTTTTAGAGTGCCTTTATTTCAAATTTCTGAATTGTTTTCAGTTCTTCAAAGAAGCATATACATGGTATGATCCATGTATATACATATATGAGTACTCTTATTGATTTATGTGGTTACAAATATAAAATATTTATACCTTAATAGAAACTAAAAACAGTCTTTATTGAGTTAAGTTGTGAATGTGGACACCAGGCTGCAGAAATGATTGATGGTTTTCTTACCACATGTAATAGCCTAACAGGATTTAACAAAACCTTTGTTCACATACTTAAAAATTACCGGAGCATTTCCTTAAAGTAAAGAGCAGATAGTATCATCTTAAGACACTGCTTCAGAGATATTTTCCTAAATATTGTTTAAAAAAATGGTATGAAATTTAAGGACTTTTTTTTTTTTAATAAACTGCAGTTGTATATAGACTGATACATATTGTATTCAGTTTTGTTGAGGCTTTTTTAACAAACACTTTCCAACACAGACATTGGAAATAAGGTTAATTATAAAATACGATTCTGTTATATTTGTTTGTTTCTGTCTGGAAATTACCTGCAAGTATTTTGAAAAACAGTCCCAGTTGGATTTCACCATTTATTTTATAACCTCCTAAGCCTGCGCTGCTGCCTTTTCCTGTTAAGATCCCTGCACTTTACACCCTTATTACAAAGTTGCCACTATTGCTTCCTTGCCCTCTAGTTTACTGGAGTGAACTCTGCACCTCACTGATTATGTTGTGCATCCCCTATGATGTGCCTTCTATAGTTGTGTTTTAGTGTTGTTCAGGAGTGAAACCCTTAAAATACAAATCCCATGGACATCGGGTTCTTGGCAGCAGCTGCTCTGCCCATCAGATTTGCTGCTTTTGGCAAGCTTTGCTTTACAGTGTGTCGTGTAGCCATGGCCTATGAGCTCTGTGTCCCTGGTGGCAGACCTGCTTTCCTGCTACTCCAAGGTGCTTCTCTGATCCTCAACACAATTGTGATCCTGGGAGGAAGAGTTTGAGAGGGGACAGTTTAAACCGGATACCAGGAATTCATGTCCTTTGTCAGAGAGGAGTATTCATGTTGCTTGCTGTGATCACTGTAGTTGAGGGCTATAGTACTATTTTGTTGGGGGTAGCACCCTCCTGATATTTTTTCCCTACCCCTCCTTTTTCTCAGCCTTGCTTATCCTCAGGAGTGAAATTACTCATGGTCAATGTACTTACTCCTGTATCACCCCAGTAGTTTACTACAACTTCTCTGTTCCTTGTTCCCCTTTGATTGGCCTCTCCATGTAGTCATACAGCACATAACACAAAGATGGATTGTATGGCATTCTCTGCTGGGGAAAATCAACACATAGAGCAGGCTCACTGCCAAGATGCTCATAATTAAACTGTTGCTATGGACAGGATTACATCAATGTTTCTATCAATCATTTGCTGCAGTTTTGTGGCTATTTGTACTTGGATTTTTTTTTAGGTTTTAGTTTTTATCTTCCTTTTACTTAGTTTACAGTTGAAGTGTTGCAGCACATAAAGGGAGATATAAATAAAAATAATTATTGGAAGACATAGGGGGAGAAAAAAAAGATAAGCCAATTCTGTTGTTCCAAGTTTGTTTTTGAAGCCAGTATCTTGGTGAGGTGTTCCCATTATTTTGGCTATTAGAAATGACCAGATGCAGTCATTTCCATTCAGTGGTCATCATACTGTTGTGACCTAAAAGTCTGGTGCAAAACTGGTGCCATGACGTGGTAGCAGTCTGTACGGCCAGAGTGTTGGAAGTTTACCTTAAAATGTTGCAAATGCAGTAAAACAGCTGGTATAATAGAAAAACAGCAGCAAAGCAGTTAAGCCTTGCATTTTTCTTCAGTCCCCCATCCCTTCTGATTCACGTGCAGTAAGCTGTGAGATGGACTAATGATAGTATAGCGTGAAGTACACTGCTGGATTGGAACAGAGCTTCCTTGCTTGTGCTTCACCTGCTACTGTATATATGTATCATTGCTGCTGTTATCCCCCATGACAGTGATCTTCGGCAATTAATTCCCTTTGGTAGCACTCAAAATGTTTGGTGTTATAGCTGACTACTGTGCAGTGCATTAAATGTAGAGAGGTGCAGGATTACAGCCAAAATAAGGTAGTCTGAGTGGTAACAAATGATATCGAGTGCAGCTGAGATCACTGTAACGAGATAAACAGTGTGGTGTCACAAAATTGTCTCCCAGTTGACAAAACAATCCATATTTTATAGATTGCCTTAAAAATTGAAGGATGGAGTCAATTATAGCCAATTATGATGCTACATTTACTGGAGTAGTTTTTATATCCTTTGGGGAGAAATAAGGAAATGTTCAAGTCAGTCAGAAAAAGCTTTTGCATTTGCTTCCCTGTTTTATCTGAACACAGTTTTTTCCTATTTCTTCAGGTGAAAACTGCGTATGAAAGCTGGGACTAAATTATCTTTAGGAAAAATGTTTTTGGTTTTTTAGTTATTTTCATTTCTTTGTGTTGTACAAAAAATTATGATAGATAATACGGCAAATAAAACAAGCATCAACTCCTCTCAGTCATATTTGAGTTTACTCGAAAGGAATTGTAAATGCAGCCTGGTCATGGCAAAGCCTGCTTAGACAGTGCATGTTGATGTGTTGAATTTGACTTGTTTCTTTCCCAAAAAGGAGTTTTCGTGTCACTGAAGGGATACCTAGTAAATACTGCATATCTTCAAGATTAGTCTATTAAAGTGAAAATAAAGGAGTGAGACCATGGAATGGTTTGCTGTGACCCACAGTTGCTCTCTAGTGAATAGATGTAAAACGGGATACAAAACCAGTGTATTGAAGATGGACAGACAGACATGCATGTTCTTAAGAGATCTGGTCATCACCTGAGTGGCTGAGAGGCAAGCATTTCTTTAACGGCATTTACTCCCTCCTCTCTGTTTTGATTCTCAAGAAGCGTACCGAGGAGCCGTGCATCCCCTCCTTCTCGGCTGAGGTACTGACCGTGAGGAGTAGTTTCCCTTCCGTAGCAAAGCGTGCCGTTGGTAATTAGTGGAAGATTCAGATATATAGATAAAGGTGTACTGAGACATGAAAGCTGATGATAAACAGGTTGAGTAGTGCTTCAGAGTGTTACCCTCCTCCTGTGTTCAGGATTTCATTCACCAGTTAACTTCAGAGGGTGACCTAGTACACGTGCCAATGACAAAAGCTACTTGTAACAATTCAGATCATGTTTCTGCTTTATGAAATGGGATTGTAAAAATCCTCTCAAAAATGACATCTGAAATAGCATTAAAACACAACTTCCCTTTGTTAAGGTTTTAAGGCACTCATATGAAAAGTGACACTGCTTTGAGTAGCTCTATGTCAGCATTATGCAATGTGTTGCACATAAGTGACATTAATCCATTAAGGGTGTGAGGGTCACTTATTTTTCTCATGAAATCGTTAAATACCTTTATTGATTTCTGTTCAGCCAGTTGCATTCTGCTCAAATACAGTGATCTCTAGACATGCTAATAGAGCTGTTTCTAATAATGTTTATAAGCCATAGTTTTAACGACAGATATTGCACTGAAAATAAATTATCATGCCTAAGTAAAACACAAAGGAGCTTAGGGAAGCAATAATATTGTGCTGTTTGCAAATTACCTGCACCTACTTTATTGCAGAAAAGATGATTTTGTGACACAGATATTCTAAAGTCATTAACCATCATCAGTACATTCTTTGCTTTTTCTAATTGTACAAAATTAAGTTATATCTGTTTGGACTGCTGCTGTTGCATGATGATAAAGCATCTCTTAAAAATCAGATGCAAACCTGGAAACCCAGTCATAGTAAATATGAAATCTGTAGTACTAGTTTTTAGGCTGAAGGCTGTTTAAAACTTGGATCATAACAAATGCTGTACACTGGGATGGCATGTACTTACTGTATTACTAGATTATTTTGTCATGTGAAGCAATGTGAGTCTATGAAAAGCTAGTAGATTAAATGCAAGTAACAGTACCTTCTTTTTTCTCATGATGGAACAGATCTCCTAGGAGGAAGTACGTAAGACTTAAGTATAACAGGTGCATTTTAGAGCTGTATGAATGGATGTGTACTAGACAAAGCAAAAAAAGAAAAAGAGTAGTTTTCAGTCCTCCCTACTTGGGTGCCATCCTAATGACTTTATCTTGACAGTTAGCCTGAACTGGTTTCCTTTCCTTACAGATAACTTCAGTTGTATTTTCTATATGATGGAAGACTTGTGATAGTCCTGTTAATTTTTGCAGTTATCTGATATTGTAGTTGTTGCTTTTTACCACACCTCTTTGAGCTTTTCTCCCTTTGGACACAAACAGTTTCTCAGAGTAAATTGCCAGCTTTGCCCTGAGCATAGCAAAAGCAGACTGGTACATCTATCTCTGCAGCTAAAACGTGAAGTTTTTGCTTCCAAGCAGCAAATTGCATCCTGCTGAGGAATTACTGTTTGGTTTTTTGAGTTTCTTCTCTAGGAGCCTTAAGGGACTCTGACAGGTCTTGTCGAATAGCATTGGTCATCCTTGTCTCAGACACCAAATGGTGCCAAGTACTGGCAAGTTTACTGCATTGTGTCTGGAGAAGCTGTTGTTCACTCAGCATTTTCTTCATAGGATGCCTGCCTGATTTCATTGAAGGAAACCTGAGCAAGGCTGTGTTATTAATGAATTATGACAAGCCTTTTGCCTGTCAGGCAGAGAGGTTCCTGCTATCTCCTTTTAAGACAAAAACATAATGGAAGATGCTCAGCTGGGCAAGCTCTCTGATGATACTCCTTAAGTGCTCATCCCAGGCTGATGCGAATACGCAGAGAGCCGTGAAGCTGCAAGTGGCAGCGTTTAATACCGTCTCCTTCATAATGCCTGAATAATTTTCCGGAGAGCGATCGCCGCAGCTGCTGTGAACGTGGTTATTTGTTTATTTTTCACCTTGTCCTGGCGGATTGCTGACCTGGCTAATCTGCTGCACGCGCGGGGCTGGCGGGGGGGGCACGGCGGCGATTCCTTGCTCACAGCGCCAGCACGCTCCTGAACGTGGCAGCGTCGGCAGCCGGAGCCTGAGACGGGCTCCCGAAGCCCAGCGCAGTTACATGGCTTGGCTCCCGAGCCCTCTCTGCGAGGGGAGCTGAGCAATGCTGGCGAAGCATGGGACGGAGGCAGTGAGGGAGCCGGCTTATGTTTTTCTTAATGGATGTTTGTGAGCAGGAAGGAGATGGCGTGGGCTGTCGGGGTGAGTTATGGAGCGCGTTTTGCGATCTCCCTCCGGTCGGGCGGCTCATTATGTTAAACAGTGCAGCTTTTAAAGCGCCGTAGCTCTCCTTTATGTGCCTTGGCCTTCATTTGCTGAAATGCTTCAAGTTCACGGTGCTCAAGTAATTTTGGAAACAGGATGTAATTACAAAGGTTTCTTATGCTTACCAACAGCTTTTTTGAACCAGTGTAATTATCATTACTTGTGGATACTGTAAATTGAATATCCCCTCCCTAATTACATTAAACTCAAGGGTTGGCTGCTTAAGCAGCCAAATAAGAAAAGTTCACCCGTTACTATAAATAGCAAAATTGTTCTTTGAATTCTGCTGACCTTTAAAGCAAAATGCTTTTCATAATGTTTTCAGGTGTACATTATAAAGATAGCTTGTAATTAGACCTGTAATGAGGACTTTGTTAGAATGGCTTTCTGAAAAACTTCATTTATTCAGTGTTTTCTAACTGCATGACAGAATTAAAGTTTCAGGGTACATCAGGACTTTTAAAGGGCCTGGCTGCCGTTTTTCACCTCACCTGTTCTGCCAGTGATTTGTTGCTGCCCAGTGCTACTGCCAGTGCTCAAAGGCAGCAGCTGTAGCTGCAGCAACTTAGCCCTGCCCTTTGAAAACAACATGGGGTCAACAGAATGATTTATCTAGTGATCCAAGGGTTTCTCTGATTAATTAATGTTTCTTCATTCACTTCAGGAGACAGATAATGACTTACTTTGTAGTAGGCAGCAGAAGAGGGTGAGAGAGAGAGAGAAGTGGTGGTTGCCTGATTTTGGTTTTCTTGGGCTAACAAAAGTGACTGTAGTCCTGCTGAAATGTCATCTCATCTGATAGAAGGACACAGAGCTTGAGTCAGTGAGTCGATGTGCCTGCCTTGGGTTCAGTCTGCATCTTGTTGGCTTCACCAATTCTGTACCTTGCCTTAAGAATACTGAAGGCATTTCTGTGAGAAGTTTGATTGACTCCCACTTGCAGTGACTGAAATTTTTAGTGCATTTCTACCAGCTAGTATTTGCTTTGTTTTCTTCATTCTACTTTAATTAAAATCATACTGTTTATTCCCTGTAGAAGCCTTTTTGTTAGTTGGGATAACTTATTTTTTCAGAGCACTTCCTGCTGAGTGTCCTTTGTGGCATGTCTTAAAAATGTCCTTGGACAGCACAAATTGGAAACTATCTTCAAAAAAGAAAGAAACTTCAATTACTGTTCAATGGTATAAAATTACAGCTGTAGGAAAAGAATTTTTTAAAATCTGTATTTCATAGTGTAACACTCTAACATTTGAATTGAAATAATTACTAAGTGATTTTTAATGTAAAGTAGGGCTAGAACAAAGGCAAAAAATAATTGGCAACTTGGTCTCTTTTAAATGTGTTGTTAGTCCCTCCACAGCAACTCTTAGCTAACGGTCTAAACTAGTGAAATACCCTGCTTAGTTTCATTTCTTGTTGAAAAATACTCATGCTCATATTTTATACATTTATGAGTTTAAAATTAAGGAATAATTTTTTATCACAATTCTGGTCTTTCTTCCAATGCATCTTCTCTTTTTCTGTATTTATTCTATTACACAAATGGCAAAGTTACTGTAAAGATTGGTTATAGATTGTGATGGTAGTGTATTTCTCATATACACAAGGGTGTGAATATGTTGAAGTTAGTAGACAGTATTTATGCCAGTAAGTAGAGGGTACACTATATGTAGCCACTATTGATAGACAGATTTTGTGTCTGATATGTAAACTTCCAAATGAAAACCATAACAGTCTCATGGCTCATGAAATTATGCAAAGATACAAGTAATATCAGTCCATTAGCACACAGAAATCCTTTCTCATAAAAGCAAGAAATAGATATTGTAGTAGAGATGTATATAGATTAACTAGAAGTCTGAAGGTTAGACTTAACTTAGTTTTCCCCGTTACCTCAGTGGATAAAAGCATTTGTTTGTTGTCAAGCACCAGAGTCTGGTTTCAGCAACATCTTGAGCAGGCTATTTGATAGGAAAGAAAACAAGGAAAAGAGAGCAGGGAGAAATGCAAGACTTTAAAGATTTTTAGATTAATTTATTTCTACTTACTCTTTTGCAGGAACTTGTACTTAGCCTTAAGGCTTAAAATCTTGTTGCTTCAAGATGGCACAGCAAAATGATTTTTAGCTGGCTGTATAGTGCTAGAGTGAAGGCAAATCCTCAAACTTGTCCTTTCCCAGGGATTTCGTACTGGTAAAGCTTGTGCATTTAGCGGTAGCTAAGCTTTTGATGTATAGTAATGCCTTATAATAGAGCTCATTGGTGATATGTCTGTAATTCATCAGCTTCATTTTTGAATTGTTTATCAGCAAGTACGTAGAAGATGCTGTCTCCTTGAATTTTGAATACAGTCTCAGAGAAAACTCTTGTGAAACTGAGAGCAGTGTTAAAACTGCTGTCTTTATCCCCCTGGTTATAGATCACCCTTTTGTTTTAAACTGCTTTCTGTTTTGCTCCAACCTTTGTAAAAGTAAACACAAAATAGTGATGAAGCATGTCCCCTAAACATATCACTGGAAGAAGAGACAGTGTATGAACTGGGTGACATTACGAAGTGGCATAATTGTGTTCTCTGCTTTGCTTCCTGTTCAGTTCCTAACAATACCTAATATTTGGGCTGCTTTCTTTTGGCAGCTGAGCACTGAGCTGACATTTTGATGGCACTATTTATTGTAACCTCAAGGTCTCACTCCTGAGCGATAATGTTCAGCTGGGAGCCCATCACTGTACATGTGAAGTTAAGGTTATATTTTCCCATGTGCATCACTCTACACTTATCCACACTGAATTTAATTTACCATTTCATTGTCTAGTCACTCAATTTCATAAGGTCCTGTGATTCTTCACCACTTGCCCTCATCCTTACTGCCATGAATAAATTTGTATCATCTGCAAACTTGTTTGCTTCAGTGCTCAGCTACCTTTTCAGGTCAATTACAGGTATGGGAAGAAGAGTAGATCCCAGTGCAAATTCCTGTGGTATTCCACTGGTAGGCTTCCTCCACTGTGCAGGCTTGACCATTTACCACTAATTTCTGGTAATGTCTCTTAACCAATTAGGTTGTTGTGCAGAGACCTCTGTTTTGCCATGGGTGCTTAGTTTCTTTAAAAGCCTTTGGAGAAGTACTTGTTAAAAGCTTTTTTGAAATCCATGTAGGCTGCACTGACTGGATCACTGGTTTCACATGTTTGTTTGAGCTATTCAAAGAATTGGGTTAATTTTGTAAGACTTCACTTAATGAAAACTGAAATTTGGTTCTTCTTAGACCCCACTTAGGGCCCACTTAGTCTTTTTGTTATTATAGTTTCTATTAACTTCACTAGCATATAGATGTCAGGACTGCCAGTTACCATTCCCCTGGAGCTTCTCTGGAACCTGTATTAGAATTTGGCAGCACATTAGCCAAATGGAGACCTTGAGCAGCAAGGCACTGTGGAGAGGGATGATACATTATCATTAGTAATTCAGCTATTCTACCTTTTCAGTTTTCACTGTCAGGTGAATGCTGTCTGGTGCCAGCCAGTTACTTCATTCACAGAAAGATTTGGGGTTTTTTTTCATATACTTCTCTAACACCCAGAACAACAGAGTTTCTTGTTCCCACTAACATAATAACAGTCATAAATTAAAATCAGATCAGTTATTAAAAGCTGGATTTAAAAAATGCAAGTCTTGCTTCTGTTGTTGTTTTCAAGTTTTATAGTAACATACTATTCTGTTTGCTGTGTTTGATTTTGTATATTTTCATTTTCCTTACTTGTGTTTGAGAGAATAATGCAAACAGTTGAAGAAAGGGCAAGATTTCATTTACAGAGAATTAGATTTTTAAAATCCTGAAAATTTATAGAGTTGTTATTTCAGTTATATAAATCTGAGATGTTATTTGAGACCGTGGTCCTCTAGAAAGGAAGCAGTATTTTTAACTTGGCAATTTCCTTTTATTAAAAACACATATGGCCTCTATCAGTAATTATCAATCTTAAATTATATTAGACAAATTTTAGCTCATGGATAATAAATGTGCAACAGCACCATGTATGGTTTCTGAGTGAAGCTTTTGTCATATTTCATTTTTGGGAAATATTCATTTGACATTCCTCATTACAGCTTCCATTCAAGGCTGAGAAAATTTTAAAATTGTGTTAAAAAAATGACTGAAGGCTATGTTTGGGGTCATAATCTTTCTTTGGGGTCTTTCTTTGGGGTCACCATTTATTTGGACAAAGCTGTGTCAGTGTTTGTATTATATATTCCGATTTTAGGGATTTGAAAGTGGTTTTTACTCACACTAGTCTAAAATTGTGATTCCATCAGGTTTCTGAGCTCTTTAAACTCCGTGAAGCAGAGTTCTCACCCCACAAGGCAGAAGAATATTGCAGGTGAAATCCTTGACAGCAGGTCTTTTTGCTTCTTGAAAGCAAAGAGCAGAAAAGCTTCTCAGGTGTCTGCAGAAGCATAGCCATGATTTTACTGCAAAGCTCTGCTGAGGGGAGCTCTGTCCCACTCTGTCTGTGGAGGCAGAGCAAGAGGTTGTCTGTTCTTGTGTTTTTATCTTAGGGAAATGGGCTTTGTGGTCCTTTACAGAGTCCCACATGATTTAAAAACTGGCAGCTCTGATCCTCCAACTTGACTCTCCTCTGTGTTTCACATCCTGTCAGTCCTCAGTGGGAGAAGTGACTGATTCTCTTTTCCTTCTGCCATGGTCATTCAGGGGCATGAGGTATGAATCATCACAGGCACACCACTCAGTCTGATACTCCCATTATGCTTCTATTGGAGGAATGAGAAAAGAGTACTGCTGTAACTGGGATCACAGCATTTTTCCAGTTATACTTCAGGACTTTGCCAATTATAGTAAGAAACAGGTTTTGTTATTGGCATGTTTTCAGTTTGTCAAGATGAAAGTAGATAAGGTGAAGAGAGAAAAAACCAAAAATCACTAGGTAACGAGGTGCAATGGATTACAAAACATACATGGAACTAACATGAAGTACATTCACTTTAAACAGTTTGGCAGGCAAATGTTTAATGAAAATTTACTTATAGAACTGAGAACTGCTTGTATGGGACTTACGTAGAACTAATTGATAGTGATCCTGTTGTTATTCTTTCACTTTTGTAAATTACTGTTGTCAGACCAGAAAACTGACATACGGTCATAATTCTTCACTAGCACAAGGAAATACAGTGTAAAAAACCAGCCAACCTCGACTCTAACCCCCCTTTTTTAATGTTAAGTACATTCACTTTACAGAATTCCAGGCTTCAGGAAGACTTCCCCCCATCTTTCCCCACTGTATTCATAATGTCTAGAGAAATCCTCTGGTTTTTGCCTTCTGAAGGATCTCTTTGGCAAAGTATCTTCGGAGTATCAGAAACAGGGCAGGGAAGAAGCCGGATATCAGCACTCCAGTTTGCTTGGACACTGGCAAGATCCTGCTGTCAGATTTTGGATTGAGGAAAAAAATCCCTCACAGGTCTGAATGACAAAAAACTTCGAGGTCTTTAGTCTTAGGCTGTGCTTTCAGGCAGGATCACCTGCTAGGATTACAGAGATATATTACACCCATGTTAAATCTAGTTCATTAAAGGGATCTTGAGCATTGATGTCCTGAGGACTAACATCTGTATAAAAATAATTTGAAAAACTGTAGGAGAAAAACTGTTTAACAGGAGAATTTTTAAAGTTTGTTTCAAACAAAATAAATATGGGAGAAGACACAAACTACTTCTTCAAAAAAAGAACAGAAAAGTGGGAGTTTAAGGCTGATAAGAGGCATTATGTATGGTCTGGGAGGTTTCTGAGGATATGCCAGGGACAGACAGAGCTGTGGGGTTGTGCATACCAGCAGCTCATGACAGCTGGTTTAGTACTAGCATTGCCTCCTGTGTACATAGCATGTCCAATGTAGGACTGTGTATTTTCACACATACTTTTTCACACCTGTGTGGAGCTTCTCTAAGACAACAATGTTGATCTTTAGATCTGGTATCACCCATGATATTTTCTGGCCACAAACTGGCCATTTGTACTTCCTTTCTAAGTATACAATACCAATGACTGTAGCTATAATAATGAAGCATTGTGGGTGGAAGTGCTGTTGGAGTTGCTGTAGGGAATAAGAGACCCCAAGATAAACAAAGCTTGGTCTATTTTCAGACCTCCTATGGAAAGAGCAGCTACAGAATGCACAGATAAACTGTGAGTGACCATAAAATTGTTTCAGTAGGTGACTTAAAATCCAGGTATTTTACGTAGGGAATTTGTTCTGAGTGTTCTTTCAGGGAGTTCAGGGAGGCACAGCTCATAGCCTATGTGATAGGTGGATTTGCAGCCCAGTGGTTAATTCAGTCAGCTTTCTGCTGCCCTTCAAGGCTTGGCTGGAGTCTTTTGGTGATCGACCTCCTTTCCTCAAGCTCCCACTTCTTCAACACACAGCAGCAGGCCAGCCTAGCTTGCAGCCAACATCCTTTCTGCTCCAGAAAGGCTTTTGGTGAGGAGGGTAACCAGGGCCAAGTTGTGAGAATTATCCTTCAGTCATAGTCTGCTCTCAACTGCCCTCTTTTCTGGCAGCAAGGGAGCAGGCAGGGACTGCGTCGGACACAAACCCAGAGGTAATGTGCATGCAGAATAGTTACTGTGTGCAGGTTTAATAAACTCAGCTTTTCTGGATCCATCCTATTTGGCTGGATGTTTACAGCCTGCAGACGGTGCTGCTCCTGCTGTGGTGCGGAGCTGAACCCCACTGTGGTAGCTGACATGGCTTGATGGGTTTGTTGCCAAATGTACCATCGTTTCACTGGTGACACTGAGAGTAATTTCTAAACTTCACTGGTGTGGGCACAGCCTCCTTAAAATGTAGGCTGGAAGAACAGCTAGCAGATTCCTCCTTTTTGCCTGTTTATTTTAGGTCTTAATAGACTTAAGTATTTCAGGACTCTGTAGTAAAATAAATGCCTGAGGGAGCCTGAAATGTTCACACATAACTAGGGCTGGCAGGAGAACAAGAATTCAGTGTCATGAAAAATTTAGCAGGCTTGGCATTCATCTTGATGAGGAACTAAACACAGTTCTTCAGAGATTTTAATGAAAAAGGAGAGGGAGAGCAAGTTGCTCTATTAGCTACAGGCTCATTAGCTGGGGCACTCACCTGGAAGGTAGGAGACCCAGACTTAATCCTCTGGCCTAAATCAAGCAAAACATTCAAGTGTCATTTCTCTGGTTAGCTGCTGTCTCTGCCAGTTTGTCTGTCTTACATGGACCCAAAGTTGGGTATACCATCTGAGATGCCTCTCCAGTAGCAGGTATTAAATAAATGTAGTTCTGGGTGTCTTCTCAGGTTGAAGAGAGTGCCATTTCTCTTGGTGAGTGGTTGAGGGATAGTCCATAAGAACTGTCCAACTGTCTCTACTTAGCCAATTGTTTTTTAAACGTGTCATGAGTTTGCTTTCATGAAAAGTAAACAATAACATTCCCAGTATTACCTGTGTCTTTTTGTTTTTCTAGGCACATGTCCCAAAATGCTGTAAATAATTTCTAAGTATATTTTAGTCTGTTAGTGGTTTACATTAGATGACATAATTCACTAATTAGTGCTATATTCAACATGCCAACATGTTCTTGTCTTGATAATTTTTTAGTGGAGTAAATTAATGAATTTGTAACAGAAAAGGTGTCTGAAACTTTTTAATGTTCGTGTGAGGAAAATTAAAGAAAGCGTCCATTAATTAAAAGACTAAGGAAAGGTAAGAGGGAAGGTAGAGGTTTCTTTGATTGTAAAAGAGAAGGTCAAGACGTTGGGAAGTCTTGTCTCTAGGAGGTTGTAGATGTAGACAGCACTGCCTTGTCTTCACATATGTTGTGCAATTCTCAGAGGTATGTTGCCTGCTGGCCTCGCAGTATTCAGTTCATAACCTTTACAGGCATGTAAGATAAAAATACAGTATTTTGCAAAGCAAAAAGGAGAGAGAACATACATTTCTGCCCTCAAACTGGTAGGATCCTGGTAGGAGATGCCTGAAGTAAGAAGATAATTTGGTGCACTCTGTCCTGCAATGTTACATTCAACTCCCATGACAGCCCCTCCTTCAAAGCCTGTTTTTTTGTTTTGTTTTTATAGATAACATCAGTGAAGACTGTTTTGAGCTAGGGGTGGGAGGGGAAGAGCTGGATGCATTTTAATCCAATAGATTCCATGAAAAGAGACTGTAACCATAAAAACGTCAAATAAAGCAGTTGTATATTATTGTTCATAATGAATTGTTTTCTGCTTTTTCTGCTAATCAGGCATTTTCATAAATGTATTTTCCTTCAAAATGGATATGTTGTTATTCCCATGGAGCAGCTGCAGGAACATATTGTATTGCATGTTAGGATTTTTTCTTTCAAATGGAAAGATGTATGAGTCATTTATGCCTAAAACATAGTAAAACTTATTATGCCATCGTTCATACCACATCTTCTGAAATAAATAGATCCGAAAAGACACTTGCAGTGCAAGTTGGATTCCTGAGAGTTTGTATGGGTTGATGAATGTTATGGGCTGATGCATCATTTTTATTCAGAAGAAATTTGTGTATGGTTCTTAATATCGCTGCCTGCTCACCTCAGCACACATAATCCTAACATCAGTGTGGCAGAGGGGTTTGTATTAAACTGCATTGATTAACAGCCTCCTCTCTTCACAGGATCTGACTTTGAAGTATCCTGTGATTTGTTTTCTGCTTGTGCATCTAAGGATTGTGACCAAGAATTGACTTTGCAGGCTGTAACTGCTTCAGAAACTCATAATGAATGGTAACTGCATCAGAAGACATGTAATGAATGAGTATTTGGACCACTATCATACCTCAAAGATAAATAACAAATACAAGCAACACACACAAGAAAAGGCATCTCAGATAACTGAGCAAGAGAGCTAAGACTATTCCTTTGTCTTTATCTCTTCATGTAGAAACCATGACATTTCAAGTGTAGGAGGCCAAATTAAGTACTATGTAGTAACAACAATGGCATCAGAAAACTGCATGTGTGTTAGGCATTAACATGCCGAAGGACAAAATGAAATGTGGGTAACCCTGATTTCAGTTCTGTGTTTCTTTTTTGATCAGTGTTGATAAATTGCATTTTATAAGGTGTAATCCTTTCAGAATGAGTATGTTTATCTCTTAAGTATTTCTGTGTAATCTCTTCCTTACACAGTGCTGCATTATCAAGCATCATATAAAATTAGTTACTTTGTGTTGATACAAATGTGGACGAAGTCAAGCCATTAGTTGACTTTTTCAGGGGCTCCTCTCATAATTGGTTGCATTACAGCTTTTTGTAAAAGAGGCATTGTGTAAATGCAAATATAATCTTGGCCAAGAACCTGTTAAAAACTTTCTCAGAGGGGGGGAAAATCCGTAGTCAAATAAGAAATTTGGTTGTATCTTTTCTCATCAGTAAATCCTTTGGTAGGTGTTTTGGCAGTAGAGTTTCATGAAGGTTTATGTGAGGGAGTGGAAAGTCTTGGAAAGCATGTGCCATAGAATATATGGGGAATTTTAGTTTTACAGGACAGGGCTTCCAGACCAATTCCGGTTAATGCTTTGTAGTAACTGGTTTTTAGCTGGCAGGTTTTACAGGTACAAGAGTGGGGCATCTTGAAAGTAGAATGCTTCAACATTAATAATTTTTTAGGAACTGAGACTTGTGCAGCTTCTATTGGCAATCCTACTGTTTAGCTGAAGAGCAGTTGTTTCAGAGTTTGCAAAGCACTCAGACAAGAATTTCCTTTCATCTCTTTTCAAAGAGATGGGTAACCTCTGCCTGTCAGCAGATATGGATGGCCCAGCTGGCATTTCCCTTGTCCCTGGACAAAGGCCCAAGGATTCTGGAAGCAGCTTGGTAAAGAGGGTGTGTTACCCTTGGCTCCAGTCAGCTGTAAACAAGTATTTTCTCTATTTTGGAATTTTCCTCATATGTATTTTGGCCCAATCTTTTGGGCCTTTTCTGTTTTCTTTCAGATAAAACCTCTTCACAGTAACTAGTGTAGTTTACTTTACTTTGGTTTTTGCTATTCTGAAGTGGTCAAGTTGGCAAAGAAATAAAGATTATGTTAATACTGCTGAATTTTATAGCTAATATTTCATGAAACTTTATTATAACTCCCTTTTGTTCATTAGCTCATAACTTTATGAAAAGCACTTTTGGACTGAAATTTTTCATGGATATGAAATTTTGCCCTGAGGCCAAAGGGATTTTTTTACCTCCATTCAGCATTTTCTGACCTACCTAAGCTAATGGGAGGGGTTTGTATATTTTCTTAAGAAATATTAAGTCTGTATTCTTTTGAACTTGAATGGATAACTAACCCTATTTGAAATTTATTATTTTAAATTGTACATATAGCTAGAGCACTATCCAGTCCTGCCAAGTGTAAACACAGATAAAATGTTAAAAAATTAAAAGCTATCAAATATAGAGTTTATATAACTAGTCAAAATATATTCTGTTTTAGATAACAGTAATTTCTTACAGTGAAAGAGTGACTGAAAATATGCAACGCTGTAGTGCTTCACAAAATTTTCTCATCAGCTAAACCATTATTGTTGTTTATATATTCAGGCAAAAATAAGGGACTTGGTTGATGTGGGTTTTTTGTTTAATGCTGCATTTCCAGATACACCTAAATAAAGAGTCCAGCTTTCTCTCAGTTCTCAGTACCCTATAGTTTTTACTGTTCTCAGTTTTCTAAATCATCCCTCAATGAGACTCGACTTTGCCAGAAATCTGCCCCCAAAATGCCACCTCTGGCCCATTTTAACACTGCTACCTTAGTGACTTTGGTAGTGAGCTGACTTCAGTGATCATGCAGTGGGTTTTCATTTAAGCTTTCCAGCTTCTTGCCTGTGGTGGTCTATTTGTTTCTAAAGTAGAAACATTTTCTCCACATGGGCAAAACTGATAAGTTCTCTTCCAGCAGAGAAATAAATTACATACTAGATGTAATGAGACATCAATGTCCAGTAAATGTCCTGTTGCTCGTGAG
Source organism: Atrichornis clamosus (assembly GCA_013400975.1). NCBI lineage: Eukaryota > Metazoa > Chordata > Aves > Passeriformes > Menuridae > Atrichornis > Atrichornis clamosus. The sequence goes on from WBMZ01014816.1 coordinate 54,865, forward strand.
AGTGGTACTGTGTGAGACAACAGTCAATAATTTTCTGGTAATTCTCTAATTCCTCCCCTCCCCAAAATTCCTTTGTTAAGGAGTTATATTTAATGTAGCAGAAAAAAAGCCCTAACAAGAAACAAAACTTGAAAGTGCAGCAGGAATAGAAGGGCTTTTGAAAATGAAGCAACAAGGAACTAACAAAAAGACCTACCCAGTTGTGTTACTTTCAGGCCCTTCACGACTTCATCACTGGTTAGGTAAGTTTGGTGTTTCATTGGCAGGACTGCTTTCTCCTTTCTCATTGCTAAATGCATGCTTTTGTAGGCATGGCATGATTCTTTACTTATATGGGAAATTTTCTTGGTTTTCCTCAGTTTATTGGGAAAACACAGGGTGCAGCAGCCTGATGTTTTAGTGCATATGGAAGGCTCTAGCAGTACTGCTGCTCGTTCTGATGGCTGGTTCCTGCAGAGCCATGCTGGGAGGCACGTGGAGCTCAGGGGGGAGCGTGTGCCAGTGTCTGCCAGGGGCAGCTTTCAGTCAGAAGCAGGTGAAGATGGCAACAGTCATTGTGTCCTTTCTCCTCCTCATCCTCCTCTTTTGCTCTGCCACAGCCCTGATGTTCTGAAATGGCTATGTTCCCTAAAATGCAGCTAACAGGGATATAAATAACCACACTAAAAGAACTAATTGGTTAGAGCATGGTGCTAGTAACACCAAGGCCACAGGTTTGATCCTCATATGGGCCATTCACTTGAGATGGACTTAATGATCCTTGTGGATTCCTTCCAACTCAGAATATTCTGTGATTCTTGTGAATATTAAGAAATAAGATTATTTTTGTAGGTAAGGTTTATAGAACACTTTTTCAGCAGTTTGTTGATCTTTATTCACATCTATCAAAATCTCTTTAAATTGCTATGTTTCCTTCTGAGAAAACAAGTCATATTCTGTAGTTTGCAAGCATAAGCACTTCAATGTCATTAAGAGTTTCTCTGGATGCTTTTTTCCAAAGATATTGCTCCCTTTATAGCAGCCTGCAAGGCAGTGGCCACAGTGCTGACAAGGGTAGGCAAAACTGGTATCCCTGTCGTTGCTTAGACTGCTTTTCTCGTGTAGGACCCTATAGAATTAAGAAAACCAAATTTAGTTAATTAGTATTTGATTTCATTCCTCTTTAGACTGCTTCTTACAGGGGTGGGAGGAATGAGGGTGGGAAATTACCTGATTCTAAAAACTGAATGATTTGTGAATCATTCTCAGAAGATTTATTTCCTCTTTAAGAAGTCACTCTCCCACTCCCTTCCAAAAAAACCTTCAAGTTGTCTTGTGCTCTTCAAGATGCATTTCCTGTCCTTTTCCAAAAAGACTTTTTCTGCCCACCCTAATTTAGCCCAAAGCAACTGTGAAAATACAAAGTATATCGACTACCACTGAGTCATGTTGGAAGAATGATAAACCAGATGTGACATGACTCAATCCATTTCACCTCTAATAATAAAAAGTCATGGATAAGAAGAAGAAAGAAGCATTTCTTCAAAGGTTACTTTTATAGGCGATTACTCTTTATGAATTGCCGTCTGAAAGAATATCAGCATCCAGAAAAATTACAGTCTTTTACAAAGGTCAGGATTGTGAGTGGAAACTTGGTAAACACTTCAGCCTCATTGCTGAGTGAATATAAGACACACAGACTGAAAGAGGATATTCTTCCTACATTGATTATAGTATATGCCAGCTGCTCCATTTTTGATGCTTGGTTCCATTTCTGGAAATTCAGGGAAAAAACCCAAAACTGGTGGCGGTTTGAGGGTTTTTTTCCTAGTTTTAGCTTGTGTCTGTAGTGTGTTTATAGTTTGGGTTTTTTGAACATGGAAATCCTGGCAAGTTTTTGAGAAGGGCTGGTTTCTGTCTTACAGCGCTGTGTGATACTTAGTTTGTTTTGTGCGTGCATTGATGAATAGGGAGTAGAGAGAACGACTGGCTGCACGTCCCCACTACTCCAGAGGTCTCTGCTGCCCTCTCCCACCCCCATGCAGTGGTCAGTGAAGCAGCAGGTGTGCACAGCCGTGTAGGGCTGTGACTGAGGCAGAAGTCACTGGCTGTGCACGGGTGCCTTTTGCATTGCATAGGTGCACAGCTGTGCACGTGTGTCTGCATGTAGAGTGACCACGCACCTCTGTAATTTGGCTGCATTTGATGAACAGGCACCAGCTCAGTGGCTGTGGTAGGAAAGGGGCCAGGTCTGTGGCCGTCACACAGGGTCCAGATGAGGACCCCGGGAGCTTCCCTCGTGCACAGCCCGAGTCCTGTGTGCCCTTGGAGATTTTCTGGCTGCAATGCTCCAGCTGCTGTGTGCTTGCTGCCAGGGCTTGCAAGTTGGTTGCAAGTGGTACTTGGCTGGCCCAAAACTGTCAGTGTGCGACTTGTACAGCTGAGTCGGTGCTTGAGCTGGTGTCTTCTTGTCCTGGCTGTGCTGTATGAGACTCCCGTCACAAGGCAGAGGAGCCTGAATCCCAGCAGATGCTCTAAATGGAGAGGTGACATTTTCATGTGAGAACTTCTATGTCTCAAGTGGAGATAGGAGTTAATCGAAATACTTTGCAATCTGGCGTTGATTTCAGCTTGCTTCTGTCCAAAACTGTGCCCCCACCCCCCCAAAAGAGAGGAATGTTCTTCTGAAAATGCAGAGACCTATCACTTAAAATGATTTTCTGAGTAGAATGAAAGATTTTCACTCTTCTGGAAATAGCTCTCTGTTCCCCTTCCAATATTTTGCGAGTCTACTTTGAATTAATATTGGGGGAAATAAAGTGGAACATTCAGTTGAGTTGAGCAGAATAGCTCCTAAAAACTAAAACCTGGATGCTAGAGATGCTTGAGGTTTTAGTTCAGCTTATGGTCTTCCTGCCTAGGTAAGTGGACCTTTACGCTTGGCTCTGAATTTGTAAGGTGATTTCTTTTGAAAATAATACTAGTGAAAAGTTTTTGAGAAAAGTAATAAGAGCTATGCACTTTGCTTAGGATACTCTGTCAGTTAAGGCTCAGATTCTGCGATTTCTATACAGACAAAACTCCCATTGAAAGCAAATATGAGCATTGCCTGGACTCAGGATTGAAGAAGGAGCTGTTGTGGTCATGCAGTCTGACCCCTGTAAGAACAGGGCACTCTTTTTCATTTAGCAATCTGCTGAGCAGCAGCTGTTAACTTTCTGAAACAACCAAAATGCTTCAAAACATAAAGTGTTTGCTTCAGAAATGAGTGTCAGTTCTAATGCATAACCATTTTTCTTAAGAAATCTTTTTCTTTTTCAGAAGATAATTACTAGTTTTATATTACAGACTGTGGTTATTATACTGCACTTCCAAGAGGGGGAAAAAAACCCAAATTACAATATTTCAGACCAGTATTTCTCTTGCTTTCTAATGGATTCGTTTTGTTTTTCAAATCAATGCCCTTTGATTATAGTCTTCTAAAGTTTTGGCTTTCACAGTCCATAAAGGTAGTTGCAACTTTGTGAGTTAGAATACATGTCAACATAATGCATCTGTTTTGTTTAGAAGCACTAACTTTTTGAGGAAATCTAGAAAAGCAGATATCATTTGTGCTTAAAGTTTGCATCTGACGTGAAGGCACAGTTCATCAGCACTCAGAAAGATGTGAAACTTTGGAAGTACACCTCCCAGTTTATGGGTAAAAGGGTCATTTTCCATTATGCTTACAAATAAAGCAAAACACAAACAATTAAATGGAAAATCCACAGTAGCTCATAAGCATAATTTTTATGCATTTGAAAGCATTCACTTTTTAAAGAATTCTTGGCATGCAGGTCTTCTCACTGCAGTGTTTTTCACTACAGATGGATTTATACAGTCTTATTTATATACGTGTATATATTTGAAAGACTGTCTATGCATGTATTTCCTTGGGGAGATCTTCACAGTAGCTAGAATGGCCGACCGGTATAAGTAGATAAAAAGAACTGTGTTGGTTATAAATAATTGTTCTTTGTGTGCTAAGAAACAGCACTTTTTGGTAGTTCCATTTGCATGTAGAGTATTAATTAAGAGATAACTGTCACTGCAGGTTGGCTGCAGAAGGCTGCAGGATCCTGCAGAGAGATAAATGCCAATGCCAAGTCCTACAGGTTGAAGAGCATACAGGAAGTCTATAATGAAAAATGAGTTTAAAATTAAAACTCATTTATTACTAACTTACTGTGTTATATACAGAGATGAAGAGGTCCAAAATCCAGTTGTTAAGGTTTGTACATACCAGCTGTGGGGGTTTGGGTTCTTCTAGGGGTTTTTTTGGGTCGATCTACATGTGATCCACTGGAAATTGAAATTTTGGGGTGCAATCAGTAAACTTGTTAGGAGGGTATAGGTGCCCTTTTTAACAAGAGTGTGTTACAGCTTTCAGCGCACTGGGAAGTCCTAGAACAGATTGCAGAGAGTCATCTCAGCTTGATTCAGAAGGCCTGTAAGTGTCCTTCATGTTTGAAAGTGTTTTGGTTTCTAATTAATTTAGCCAGAAGACATGTTATTTCTGACCTTCAAAAACTATTGCCTGTCTCATCCCAGTTTTAAAAGATACCTTAAATGGTTTTATTTAAAAAAAAACAAACAAAACCAACCAAAAAAAAAAAAAAAACCACAAAAAAACTTACCAAACCAGCAACCTGTCTTCCTGTTGTGAGGAGCAAAGTACAAAATGGATATATATAGCTACTGCTAGTGATCCATTATATGTATCACATATTTTTCCACAGTATGGGGTATGTTTTTGGGTTTATATGACATGATAAAGCCATTTAATATAATATGAAATCTTAATTTCCATGAACTCACCAGCAAAAATCCCATTAATTTAAGTAAAGAGTCATGTACCTTGCAGTTTGTAATTTAATAGCATTTTCTTACTGACATTGAAATCAGTAAGAAGTCTCTTCACCACTTCAAAATAAGATGACTCTCCTTCTGTGTGTTTGAGATGCAGATAGAGGAATTTTTTGCTTCAGTCTCAGTGGCAAGGGCTGCCAAGACTGTGAAAGGAAAAATGCACTGTTCTGCTGAAGCTAAACAGCCTAAACAGAGCTGTCTACTCTTGTATTGCTTTAAGCAGCCATCAGAAGTTGTATGTGAGTTAGGTATAGAATTTATGCAACCTGATTGAGATGAAAATAATGGCCCTTCAAATTTTTATAGTGAAATTACTTTTCCGAAGTACATACCTTGCAATGCATCTTATGGAAGTAAATTGATAATGCCAGGTTTTTAGGGGCAATCTGGATATATGAACAAAAGTTCTTCATTAAAGAAATTCATGAAGCAACGAAAACTTTACACATTTTTAAGATCATGTTTTAACTCGGGAAAGTTTTTGTTGCTTCATGACTTATAGTCAGAAAAATCTGATATATAATCAGAATAGAAAATAAACAAGGTTTTTCCTTTCTTCTTGGTATCATTGTCAGCAAAATGTCTCTGCTTTAAGTTTGAATCTGGTGGGGAGTTTTCATAAGTGCATGTGTTTTAGGGCTCCTCAGAGACTTTGGGTCATCTATTTCAGCCCACCCACCCTGCAACAGCAGGAGATCATTACTGCTGCTTCTCTTCCATCCTACTTTTCTCTGAAATGCTATGTTCCAAAAGTGTCTAATACTCTTTTCTCTGAAGTACATCTAGTGGAGATGCTGTTCATCTATGCACCTGTACATCTATGGTGTTGTTGAAGCAAAGTACTTCTCTAGCATCTGATGACAGATAAAGGATGACAGCTGAGCAGTTGTTGGATTCATTCTTCATATTACCATATAAATAAGCTTAAATGCTGCTAATAGCTTTTTTTGTTATTTTTACTTTTAAGGGAAAGGTTTTAGGCAACTTGTACATAACTGTAAGCTGTGAGTTGTGGCCGGGAGGAAGTGCCTGAGGTGCTGGGGGTGAAGGCACAGCTCTGCCCTGCTCTGCCCCCAGTCTTTCCCACACTCACCAGCAGCCCCGCTCCGCTTCCCAGCTCTCACACCCATGGTGTTGGGCAGCAGAAATTGGCAGAGGCTCAGCCTTAGACTTACTTAAACCTTAGTATACTTAATACAGAAATTGCTATGCATTGCTTCCAGTCCTTTGTTGCAGTCTTCCCCATTGTTTGCCATCTTTTGATGGGTTGCACTTACCCTATTTGGCCTTTTGAGCTTTTCCATGTGTGACATGAGCTCTGCTGCCAGCTTTTAATTTGTGCCGTCTTTTAGATCAGTGCTGATCATGGCAGAGAACAGTGCAACTTTTTTTTAGCATCATTACCTTGTACATATATATTTAATGTATCCAGCTCAGGTGTACTTCTTTTTTAATGTTTTTCTTACAACCAATTTTCCTTGTGTTTTACTTGCTTTTAGGAGTCATGTTATTTTCTTAGCAAATGTATTCACCTCTTCAAATATTGCTGTATTGAATCTGTTCTTGCTGGCATCTGTCCATATTTTCTGCAAATCTATTTTGCATTTTCATGTAAGATAATTTTTTTTAAGTACATAAAGATCATTGAAAGTCATATCTTTTCAATTATGAAAATGCCAACAAATTAGTGTCTTTTTCCTCATAACTGACCTAAAACATGAGATTTAAATACTTTTAAGTCCAGTCTATTTGTCTGTGAAAAATAGCTTACTCTTGAATCAAATTCACATAGTAAAAATAAGAACTTTTGCTTTTTTAAAATAGAGGCAAGAAAGTCAAAGCAGAACAACACAATGTTTTGCTAGGTGGATACCAGAAGTAAAACAGGGAGAGAAAATAAATGGTTGCATTTTTGTAGGTTTTCTTAGAATGAAGTATTCTTAGTTGCATGCCTCTGAGCTGTATGGAAAAAGTGTTATAATCAATCTAATAGGCGTTTGTCATACTTAATGATTTTTATGATTTATGAATGAGTTCTTTAAGACTTCAATGAGATATTGCCAAATATTTTTAAATGCCTTTCATTCCATGTAAAAAAAAACTTGGAAAGGAATATGCACATCATGTACAATTCCTCTAGAAAGTGTGGCGTTTTTTCTTAATGTGTAGCTTATTCTATAAATGGTAGTATAGATAGCTATCTCTCTTTTCACTTGGAATCAAAGAGGAGCTCACTGCAGAAATCTGCCAGTGCTGAATGAAGTTGTATGGAAATATGTGTCCCAGCTGGTTGGCCTAGGGTTCTTGTGAAAAATTGGCCCATATTATAGCTGGCTCCCTTTTCTCTGCAGACCATGTAACCTTGTGACAAGAAAGAAACAAAAGGAGGACTAAGCAGAATAGCCTTCCTTTATTGGATAAAGGGGGAAAATACAGTGACAAAAGATGAGGAAGGATCTGCAGGGTAACTTAATGCCGCCTTTGCCTCAGTCTTGTCAAAGTATCAGCTGCCTCAGTTGTTGTCAAAGTATCCAGCCCCCTGAGCTGGAAGACAGGGATGGGGTGCAGAATAAAGCCCCTGTAGTCCAAAAAGAAATGGTCAGTGACCTGCTGTGCGATTTAAACACCCACACGCCTACGGGGATCAATCCAAGGGCACTGAGGCAGAAGAGTTCAACAAGCTGCTTTCATTCATTTACCAGCAGCCCTGGTCAACTGGGGATGTCCCAGGTGACTGGAAGTTGGCAAATACGACACCCATCTACAGGAAGGGCTGGAAAGAGGGATCTGGGGAACTACAGGCTTGTCAGCCGGAACTCAGTGCTGGCAAAGGTCATGGAGCAGATCATCTTGAGTGCTATTGTGTAACATGTACAGGACAAACAGGGGATCAGGCCCAGCCAGCAGGAGTTTACGAAAGGCAGGTCCTGCTTGAGCAACCTGATCTCCTTCTATGATAAAGTTCCTCACTTATTGAATGAGGGAAAGGCTGTGGATGTTGTCTACTGATACTTTAGTAAAGTTCTTGATAGTGTCTCCCACAATATTCTTCTGGAGAAACTGGCTTCCCATGATGTGGACAGATGTACTCTTTACTGTGTTAAAAACTGTCTGGATGACCAGACCCAGAGAGTGGTGGTGAATGGAATCACATCCTGCTGGTGGCTGGTCATTAGTGGAGTTCGCTAGGGCTGACACTGGGCCAATCCTACTTAAACTTTTTATCAATGATCTGGAGAAGGAGATTGAGTGCACCCTCAGTCAGCTCGCAGATGACACCAAGTTTGACAGAAATGTTGATCTGCTGAGGGTAGGATGATCTGAGGGTAGGATGGTTCCACAAAGGGATCTGGACAGGCTGGATCAATAGGCTGAGGCCAATTGTATGAGGTTCAACAAGGCCAAGGGTCCTGCACTTTTGTCACAACAACCCCATGCAGCGCTATAGGCTTTGGGAAGAGTGGCTGGACCAAAGTTACCTGGCAGAAAAGAACCTGGAGGTGCTGGTCGACAGCCAACTGAACATAAGGTAGCAGTGTGTCAGGAAGGTTTAGCTTGAACATTAGGAAAAATTTCACTGAAAGGGTGATGAAGCCTTGGAATAGGCTGCCCAGGGAAGTGGTTGAGTCACTATTCCAGGTGGTGTTTAACAAACATGTCGATGTGGCACTTAGGGGCATGGATTAGTGGTGGACTTGGCAGTGCTGGGTTAAAGGTTAAGTGATCTTCAAGTTCTTTTCCAACCTAAATGATTCTATGATTGTAAGACCTGCCTGACAGAATTAGGTTTATTTATTAAAAAATGCATAATTTCCTGGTGGTGTTACAGGCCTAATCAACTGATTTTTTCAGTAGCAAAGATCTACCCCCAGTGAGTGCAGTAGTGGGAGCTTTGCTAATATCCTCACACTTCCACCCCACACATGACACACAGTGTTTTCTGAACTGAGAAGTCAGTAAGCTGGAGCACCCAAGTGATACTTGTTCCAGATGCCTACTCGTCAGTGCAGTGCAGTGTCAACTAGACATGTAGCACTGAGACAATTAATAAATTAGAATAAATGAGGGAACTTACAAAATAATTAAGGAACCTTGGACATGACACATTTTCAGGCAACAGGATATTTTGTATGATTATGGTTTGTGCAATCAAGGCTCTATTACGCCTGAAAGTTAATGAATGTAAATTGAGAAGGAGAAAGGAAGCATATTGAGAAGTGTTGTGCATAAAGTCCAAAGATATTACTAAGATGCTGATTTTCTTCAGACAGTACATATACATGTGGAACATTTTACTGTACTTCTCCTCTCTAGTCAGATAAGTGCAAGGCAAATAAAGGAGATTGGTTCCAAGATTAAACAAAAAAAATTACAAAAAACCACTCTTTTCTTGCTTTCTGTTTTTATTGGAACTATTAAAAAAAAATGAAATATAATGGCTACCCAAAATCAGCTTGGGTCTATCATAAATAATGCATTGAATACTCCATCAAGAAATAACCACAAGTCCAGATTACTGAAACAAGCAATGTGAAAAATCAAGGTGTAACAAGAAAATCTGTTGGCACTTTATCTCGAACTAGAAAATGTACTCACTCCCTACTTCCAGATTCACAAGTTGAGTGCTGTAAAATGTCATTCCCCTATCCTTCTTATTTCCTTTACTATAAACCTTGGGCTTTACACAGGAGTTACTTGACTAATAGTAAATGCTCACTTTCCTTCCAGAACTAAACCTGCATCTTAAATTGGAAATAATAATATATGTTGTGCTATTCACTACAAGAAGGGGTAAATGACATGTGGAAGTATTAAGTAAATAGTTTGTGGTCAGGCTGTCATGGGTTTCTTTCCAGGGAAACCAATGGGTTAGGACTTAGCAACATATATTGGAGATATTTAAAATACTTTGTGATGGGATCAACTGAATATGAAAGAAAAAAAATCATAATTAATACAATTCCAGCAGTGTACAAGGGAGATAGAGAAGATAATTCAAGCTCTTGATGTATCAAGCCAGTATGATTTATTGTATTAAACTTAACATTAAGTGCAGCACCTCTCCAGCATAACTGTACTACTAAGTGCCATAAAACCAAATCATTACATGATGAAAAAAAAAGCCCCTTTTTCTCTAATTTAAATTTAGATTCATAGTTACAAATTATAACCATGCAGGTTAATCTAATTTTGGTTTTAACATAAATTATGTAATAAAGCTACTTCATATTCTGGTACAATTCCCCACCTACAAGCAACATAACACTTCATTCAAAAGTAGTCCAGCAGTCTTACTCTCAGAGTAAGATCTGAACTCACTCAAGACTGTAAAGAATCCATATACTCACAAGTGAATTAGGTAACTCCTTCTTTGCTGCATTCTGGCCTAATTATTGTTTCATTGAAGGACTGAATGCACTGTTATGATATCCTAAGGCTTTATTTAAATCTGTCTTCCTCCCTGATTGCTTTAAGATACTTTCAAGGTGCAGAAATGGGGTGTGGCCATAGCGTATGCATGTTTTAAAACAACTTGTGCAGATGGATGCAAGTTCGACAGGTGAAACATTTTGATAAGTTTTAAATAGCATATGTGTCTGAGAAACACTGCTGAAAACTAAAAGTCCTGTCAGAGTAACTTTTGTGGTAGAAATCTACGGCAGTGAGGTTCCCTGTTCATGTGAGCTTGGAAAACTGGTCCTGTTTCTTTGCTTATGAGACAGGAGCGTCCCACTGAAAGAAGCAATCCTGTGTGATATACTCTTTTCATTGAAATAGGAAGTCTTGGCATTGTGTTACGTTTTCTAAAGCATTTAAATCAGTTTATTGCAGGCAATTATCATATTTTCTTTGTCTGTCTTTTTGTGTTGTTTGAAGTAGAATATTCGCCCTTTGGTGATGCAAAATATAAATTATTTGTTTTTCATGTGATATCTTGACCCATATTTTAAATTCTTTTTATTTTTTTTATAGGTCCTCCCATGCCATCCTCCTCATCTAGTCCATCAGTTACTGAACATTTACACTCCCCTCCTCCATCACCCAATCTCCATGACAACCAGAGGTGGTTATTAAGTAATAATGCCAGCCAGCCAGTTCAGGACTCTGATACAGATGAGGACTATACTGCCGGCTCATATGTAGTACAGACCGGTACTAATCCAGTATCTGTCCCAGGTCATGGTAAGAAGAGGACACTTTGTCCATAGTTTAAATACCCTTTTATTTTCCATCCTCTTAAGAAATTGTCTAATAAAAATTAAATATATCAAAATGCCTCTGTATTTTAAACTGGTTTTCCCGTAAGTGCCACAAATTGTTTCTATTTTACTGTAAGATAAGCAAGAGTAGAAAATAACTGCTAATATATAAAAGCTCATTTGAGGAATTTAGCATGCAATGCTTACATGAAGGTGTAGCTATTAATGGTTTATTATGTAATGTAGTTTTTAGCAAGTGACTAACCTTTAGTTGTACTTTTTAAAGGGTAGGCTGAAGTTGGTTAAACTGTCGTGATATTTAGCTTCAGAATAATGTAAAAGTTATCTTTTACTACCTCATGAAGTTCAGCAGGTTCCAGCCATTCCTTTCATTTCCTTAGGGAAGGAGAGCAGGATTTATATGTTACTGGATAGGGCACTCAAGATTGAGGAAAAAGCTCTTAAGGAAGAGAGCTGTGTGAGGACCGGAGGCAGTGGTGGCTTCCGAGATGTATGTTTTCATGTTTCTCTTCCTTACTCCTTACCAGTATCAGTTAGCAAAAGGAGTGACATACTGGAAACACCAGTGCCTGCTTATACATCATGCCTTAAGAAAACACATTTTGCTTTTTTGAGATAAGAAAATATATTAGCCACAGGGCTCCATTTTTGTAGCATGATTGAACAGATTTTCTTGGTGTAGGCAGACTGGGAGAATAATTTTTTAATTCACAACCCTTCCCTGTTAGATCAGCAAAGCTTGAAACAAGCCACTTCATTTTCTAAAAACCATTTCTGTCTTTTGATTGCTAAAATCTCACCTACGGAGGAACCACTAGAGGGAGTTTGGAGAAATATTTTTCTACGCATTGCACATCAGCTGGTTGGATTGAATTATTTTGCCAAGCAAAACACTAACTTTGAGCCTCTCTTCCTAGCTATGAGTGGAACTTTGGTGTTGTGTCTAAAAGGCCAGTCAGCCAAGAGCAGTTATATATGTGAATTTGACACATTTGGATTAAGATCTTTAAAATCAATAATGATAACTTTATTTTTGCATGTTCAGCGTGCTCAATATTGAATCTGTGAAGTACTCCAAAAAATGGTCATGCGTTGTCATAATCAGGGTATGTTATCTTTTATGACTAGGAATGTGAAATATGTTAGGAAATGCATGCATTATCCAAAAGGTAGCCTGGTTTAGTTTAATAAGTCAATATATTTAGCTTACTGTATCCATCAGACCTTCCTTTACAAATGAAAAATGCAAAAGCAAGACAAAACTGCTAAAAATTTTGAATAGTTGGGATGATCTGCTTGCATCTCTTTGCCTCTTAGGAAGCAAGTAAGCATTCATCACTCCTCCAGGTTTTAGCATTTTGCTGCTCCGGATATTTAGAGCAGTTGCTTGCCAGTCTGAGTTTGCCAAACTTAAGGAAGGTTCCTTAAACTATTTCATCCCAGACTAGCTAAATTAATTTCATCTGATCCCATGCTAAGTCAAGTCTTGGCCTTTTAGCAGGGTAAAGTAAGAGGGGTTTTGATTAAAAGTAGGACAGAAGTATGGGTTCATTTTCCCTTTCCACCTCTCTTCCCATTGTTCTCCCCTGTCTCCTCTGTCTGCACATGTCTGATATTCACCTCTTCTGTGTATATGTGTAGTAGAAGTGTTTGCAGTTCTGGCTGTCAAAGAATTAAATCAATGCCATATAATGCAGTCACAGTCTTGTAGCGTGGGTGGTCATATGATACAGCGAATGATCTTTCTCTCTCCACAAGATTAGAGTTGTTTTTAAAAGTGCTTCAACTTGCTAACCGTGGATACTGTATGTATAGTGACTGCCATAATTTAAGTTAGGCTTGTTTGCTTTTCTGCTGGATAAGGAGAAGACTGTGGGTGTTCTGGTAGTGGACTTACATCCCCGCAGTCAGCTGCGGGATCAGGATTTGTGTTACTGGAAGAAAAATTTCTTTCACGCAGCACATACATGAACATTACTTGGATTATCTACTTGACTTACTTATGGTTGGTTTCTCATATCATATGCTGATGGCCTATTGATGGGGGAAAGTATGTTCTTTGTAAAACAGGGAAAAGCAGAATTTAATAAGGTAGCTACAACTTTCCTTCTTCGATGACATGCGTTGTTGTGTAACATTGCATTGTAGTATGTGGATCTCTCCAAATCTACTCTATCAAGTAAATATCATTTAGTTGTAGCCTTTGGTACGCTATTGAGTATTGTGTTTTCTTTAGCTAAAATGGTACGTAATGCAGCATGTGTAGCACTTTTACAGAAGGAAGGAGATTTTTTCACCAGTTGTCCTTTCTTTTGCATCTTGACGTAAGCTTTGCATGCTCTCTAATCTTAACAGGTATGAAATAACTCCAGTGCTATATTCCAGATGACTTTGTCCAGTGTTTATTTTGGCAGAGGGTGGGGGGATCTTTGCTGAAGCATTTAGGGATAAAAATGGTACTGACTGGAAACAATCATATTATTGAACTGCTTTCAGTTATATTGACTTTATTTGAATAGCAAGTTGAATTAACATCTCTTCAGTCTATTCAAACATCTGGTTGTTTTCCTTTAGAATGAGTTCATTTGATCAATGTAGTTTATTTGATCAACTCACTCGAAATTTAAAGGATCTGAATATGTATGTAGAATTATATTAATCTAAGCCACTGGGTTTGATTAGCTTGTTTTGTTAACCTATGGGAATTGGCTTCCTTTTCAGAAATTAGCTGAAAGAGAAATGAGAATTAGTTAAATGAGTTATCAAATGCTTGCCACATGAGGAGGTAAGGTCTTCATGGAGGTATTACTAGTAGCTTTAAAAATTCAGATCAAGTGACAAGTTGCGGACAGTTTAATAGGAATCATTTAATTTCTCTAAGAGCAATGTGTTAATAAGTTGTAAAATTCAGGAGGAGATAAATTTTAGGACTATCAGTCATAACTCTTACGTAGCATCTCTGATTAATTCTACGTGTTCTTCTTCAGTGTGCAGCTCAGTATATGGACTGTTCCAGCTGGCTACTGATGTCAGAACAATTTATTTACTAGGTTTATTGTTTTTAGAAAGAAGAGCAAAATGGGTTATAAGAGACAGGGACATCTGAATATATCTGCAGGGAAGTGAAATATTTGTTTAAATGAGGCAGAGAGTGAACTAGGAGCTTGGAGGAAATGATTCTTGAATGTGTCTGAGGTGAAGGGTTTCCTTATGCCGTTAAGTCTGCTTATAAACAATAGAAGTCATGTAAAATCTGTATTTAAGCATCTTCATAAGCGTCTTAATCTTTCTCCATGAAAAATTATAGATTAATCAGAATTTGGAGGGAAATTCATTGAAATCAGTAGCAGCTTATCTTTTAGCACAGAATTTAATATAATGAGAAGTACAGCACTAAAATCTTGTTTTAAGCAGAGACTGTGAAGACAAGGTATAGTTAATAGTTAATGTTTGCTACTGACAATGAAGAGTCTGAGTTACAAACTCAGATTTGAGATTTTTACCCCTTATAATTGGAAATATTATAAGAGAACCATAAAATGCAAAATAGGGGGGATGTATTTCACAGCAGCATTTATATAGCACATTTGAACATCAAGGTTTTCATGTTTGTTAATAACAGTTTGTGATGGTAATTTTTCTAATGGGAGGATCTGAAAAAAGTCCTGTATAATATAAATTGGTTTTCAGTTGTCCTTGATCAAGGATCTTCCAGGTAATGCACAATAAACAAGATTTTGCTCCAGCCACATGGGAATTGCAGATTGATGGGCTTTTCAGTTCAAAATGGCTAAACTTTCCTACAAATTTGGAAATCTAGAGCACAACTCTGATTTTAAATTTGTGAAAGAGAAAAAAAGCTATAATAAAGCTGGTTGACTGAAAACATATAAGAGCTCTCTGCATTCAGAGGTCTCATTGTAGGACATCTCACTCTACAGACACCAAATGTGCTGTGGCATAATTCTCCTATAAGCTGAGGATTTTTGTTCATGATAACTCATTAGAATTTGATGGGAGAGCTTATACAACAGTATCTGCCATACAGAAATTACTATTTTATTATACCACAATGTCAAGAAGCCAAAGTCAGAATCTTCTGCTTTTATACAAGTACCTGAGAGAATAGGTGCCAAATGCTCAAGCCTGGTGCCAGTAAAGACCAACTATAACACACATACAGAGCGTAGGTGTGAATTTTACTAGGTATTTGTTAGGGGTTTTTTACACTTCAGATTTTCCCTCCAAATCTCACGTTTTATTTTTCTGCATAGGTACCACAATTCATGTATAAACACCAGAACTAAGCAATCTGCCTCACTTCTGCCTTTTCCTTTCCACCAAAAGCAAAATGAAATGGAAGTGTGATTGGAAGTACACGCAGGGATTTGTGTTACAAGTTAGTGGAAGATGCAAGTGATTTTTAAGGCATCTTTTCTTCCCTTGCAGTTCCTGTGAGGGTGGGAAGAGGAAAATGTGATTTCTCCCTTCATACCAAATCGGCTTGTGAGAACATTGGAAATAACCTGTGAATATTGGAAAGACTCACGGCAAATTAAATCTTAGCCAATGTCTTGGAAGTACCTTGTGTGACTTTCTGGTAGTCCTGCTTTAGTGCCTACAAAACACTTCCCAGTCCTTATTCCATCTCTACTTTGCCCCAGTTATTCCACAAAGGAAACTGCACGTGCTGGTGAACTAGAACTTAGCAGCCAGGCTATCACCTGTCGTGTAATTTCACAGGAGGAGTTCCTTTGATTTCACAGAATGTTCTGAGTTGGAAGAGACCTACAAGGATCATTGAATCCAACTATTAAGTGAATGGCACACACAGGGACTGAACCCACAACCTTGGCATTATTAGCACTGTGCTCTAACGAACTGCGGCTCAGATTATTGGGGAACAAGAGGAGGGGAAGGAGGTGAGAGTGTTCTAGGACAGAATGAAACAAACATGAGGGCATGAGATTGAATGCTTAAAAGCTATTTGGGCTTTTTTTGGTGAAGTATAAATTTGCTTCTTTTTCGTCATCCTCAGAACTGGCAGTTATCTGGAATCTCTGAGGGTATCCACATGCCTTATTTTCATTGTTGTCTTACACATTGTTTAATGAGAATTTTTTATCTCTTATCTCATAATTCATGATAAATTAAGTTTTGTCGTTGCATCAGTACACACAATTTGTTCTCAGGTCTGACACTGGCCCTAAGACACGTTGCTTGAAAAATTAGCTCAGACCTGTTTGGTTTGAAATAGTCTGTGATAATAAATTAGGAATAATAGTTCAAACTAGGAGGAGTATTGAAGAACATCATGGGGATTTGCTATAATCTTGGTTTTATTTAACATCCTCATTAGTTATATGGATGGAGTAAAAATGGCACTAAAAATTTCCTAATGATACTAAATAGCAAGTGTTCTGACTGCCAACTGGGGACAAAATGCTAATAGAAGAGGGCAAGGAGAGATCATTAATTGTAGAGCCAGAAACTAATAAAGTGAAACTACAGCTGAAAAACGTACACTGGTCTGAAATGCAGGGTATTCAGGAAAATTCTAAGGAGAAATGGTGATAGAGAATTTTAATTAGATATAAATCTGCAACATGGTCTGACTCACAAGTACAGTTTGAGCTGGGTATACAAATGTATCAGCAAAGAGAGATTCCTAGACATGGCATCAATGGAATATAAGTTTGGGATTTGGGCATCTTGCTTTTTCAGAGTTCCTGTCAAATTCTTACTGCTATTTCTTTTACTGTTCAGATATATTTGTATTAAAACAATTATGAGGTTAGAAGTATTGCTGTATGGGAATAGGCAATAGATTAAAACTTTGACTCAATACATGGCCTAAGCAATAAATAATTGCTGGCAAAAGGAAGCTAATAACCAAAGATAGAATGGGACATGTTGTGTGCAGTGTAGAGATACCATTAAAAGTAATAGGATGAAAATAAGGAAAGGAAAGATTATGCACATTATCAGGAAAAACTGTTTAACAGTGAACTGCAATAAGATACCTAAGTCTGTCCCAAGGAAATGACAGAAGCTCTGTCAGTTTGTAACATGAAATATAAATAAATAAAAATGTAAGTCATACTGCTGAGATCAAACCTACATTCAGTTAGGATAAGGTGTACTGAGATAAGCTTCTGGAGCTTTTCTAGTAATACTTGTGAGCATTTCAAATCAGATGTACGTGAGTTTGTAGTTCATGACAGAGATTTTCGTACTAAGCTATGGTTAAGTGTGTTATGTTGGCAGCCTGCATGTTGCAATGCATTGCCTGTTTAAACATAACAGAAAATGGTTTGTCCTATAGCCCAGACTTCTCTGAAATTGTCCAGAACTGCCACAGTAAATCATTTGCACAACAGCCGCTTTCCCTTCCCACGTGCTGGACGATTTTATATCCTGCAAAATTACAAAATAAGATTCCCAGTTCTCAGTGAAAACTGCAAATGTCTTCTGGGCATGTACATATTCATGTAAATATTTTGTAAGCAAAAATGTTTGATACCCATAAATTCAGAATGCCCATGATGCTGAATCGAGGTACTTGACAAGCTTTCTGTAAATATGGAATAAGTTCATGTTATAAAAATACATGCTGACTCTTTTTCTCAGGCCAGAGACAATGCTATTTCAGCCAGTGTGTAGCAGTGCTTGCAGCCTGCCTCAGTAGCTGCAGAAGCATGTAAAGCTCTTATGGTCCAAAGTCAGACAGTGCAGGAAGGCAAATACCTTTCAGGTACTGGAGATCAACAGATTTATCTGTTCCACTTGCTTGGGGCAAATGTAGTTGCCTTAAAAACTTGAAAATTGTGTCTTGAATGCTAGCCAGTTTATTTTTTATCTCTTTTTGATATTTGATTTCAATTTCATGAATCTGTCTTTTTATCCTCTTTCATTGGTTTTTTAAGCCAAACTTCTGTCAACATTGTTCTCTTAATGTACAAAAATGTACATTTGTTCAGTTTAATTAAGCATTCAGTCTGTTTGCCAAGAGCAAATTACAGCTCCCCAGTCTCACCCTCACCCCTCCAAAATCAAATTTTGCAAAGTGGTGGGCAATTACTTCTCATATCTGATTGTTGTAAGTCATGTTTTGCTCTTAAGAGATTTTTGTAGTTTTCAATCTCTGTTACTTAATAGAAGAGCCAAGACCAATTATTTCTCCTCAGATTGTGACCTTTGTAGCCTTCAAAGAACAGTCTCCCCCACACCTCCTGTATCATTAACTGCAAAATATCTTTCCAGAGATGATTTTGGCCTTTTCACAAATCAGAGGATTCAGAGTGACAAATTATCCGTCTTATACTCGAACGCGTGCCAGATGGGACAACCTGCCAACTGTGTATCGTGCTGCGGATATGATCTGATGTAGAGACATTTCCTCCACTCCTCCTTCCCCATCAAAAGTCATATTACAAAAAATCATGCAATTTAAGCAAATCTGTGAAGATAAATTCATTCTGAGATACAGTGAAATATAAAAGCAGAATATAGTTTTATCGAAGGAAGAATGCTGCATCCAAATGTCAGCTCACTTGAAGTGAACTAATGTGTACCTGGTGCGATAGATGAACGTAAGAGTCAAAGGTGCATCCCTCCCTGCTTGCCAGTGCTTGCACACACATCGTTTCCTTCGACTAGCTTGATTACAGAACAGACATTCCTAATAGCAAGATAAGGAACTTGAATTTAAATTCTGTCACAGTTTAATGGATGAATCTTGAAGTCGCAATCAGGAATGAGGATGTACTGCTCTTGTGCAGAAAGTAGGCTGTAAGAAATTTATGGTAGAAGTTAATTTATAACACAGAAGGTAAAAAGAGATGGAAACAGTCACACAGAGTTTATTTTCATTATAAATTGCAAAGCTGAGGGCTTCACCCAGGTACTGCTTATGCTGATTTCCAGAGGAGCAAATGGTGTGCGAGTGCACAGCAAATAACTTGTATGAGATCAGGAGCAGATGCAAGTGTGTCACATCATCACATGAAATTCTGTTATTTATGATTTGTTTATCTTGCTTTGGGGAAAGGTCTAATATTTTTAACTCTGTACCACAATGCAAGATTTTTTTTTTAAAAGCCTTTTTTAGAGAGGAGGGACTCAAGATCTTACACATGCTCCCATTTGTTAATCACTTGGTGGCAACAGCCTGAACTTACAGTTTTACAAGACCTTCTTACCAGCTCTAATGCTCACTGAGTCTTGATAGATTTGAGAATACGAAAGTTCTTCCAGAAACATAAAATGCGTTGAAAGTTGTGAGATTTTGATAAAATCATGATTTTTTTAATATACCTAATTAATTCCTTAGTTCCGATGGTTGCTAGGGCCTGATTCTGTACTTCTGAGGAATTGTTGGATGAAATTTAAGTTGCCAACAGTTGGGAGTTAATACAGAAATCAGGTCATTGTAATGCAACTGCAACATATGTTTTATTCTATGGTGTTGAAAACATTCCCATAGGGGAAAAAATAAAAAGACAAGATCATTTGACAAAAGTAAAAAAAAAAATCTGGTTTATCTTCTCATTGGTTTTTGGCTTCCATTTGGACTCTGTTCTGAAGAGCTGTAAGTTGGAGGATAATGCTTCAGTGCTTTAAGCATGCTGCTCGCTGGAAGTAAACAGGACTCTCAAATTCTACTGGCAGATACTTGTTGCAGTCTTTCATAGGAGAAATGCTGAGGATTTTGTGCTTAAGTCACTGAGCAAAAACAAATAGATGTGCATTGGATGATTGTGAAAAGAGAGCTTATCTCAAAGTTGCTTTGAAAAGTGAAAGGCTAAACATTTGGGACCTTTAACATCCTTTATCTTTTTTAATATTATCAATAGTTTTAATAGCTTAAGGACTGTGCTTAAAGCATGGTTTCTCTGCTTTTCTATCTCATACAGAAAAGATTTCTCCATTTAGTATCTTTCTGTGTCTGACGTAGCATTGACATGAATTTATTTGTCACTAACCCATTAGGAGTACACAGGAGTAGTAACCCTGCTTTTTAAGGATGCGGAGATCTGACTAGAAGGCACATCAGCCTTCCTTTCTCATGCAAGGCCAAGGATTCCTATTGTCAGATGCAGTGGGCATGAAAGCAGCAATTTTACAGCACAAAAACTCCAATAACATTTACTGCGGTTGGCTGAGAGTGCAATGCACACAGGCACTGCTCAGTCTTGGTTGCTTAAGCACCAGCTTCCCTTGGCTTTTTGCCAGCCTGCACGCTCCAAAGAGACAAGTCCTTTAAGGGGAAAGAGTTTTCCTTGTAACTTGCTGTGGGGTAAACAGACCATTCAGGCATAGTTTATTGCATTACATACTTGACTATGCATACTGGAATGCAGCAAAGTAATGGGTAGAATTATTTTAATCGTTAGAATTCATAGGTACAAGATATGTTCTCTGAGCCAGGAGGTGAGGGGGAAAGAAAAAAGTAAGGATGTTTCTGTCTGCTACGTTGCTGATCATTTATTACAAAAGACTAAAAATACTCTCTCCATGGGAATTCTGTATGTTTACACTAGTATCCCTGCTACAGTTACAGAAAACAGAATTAATTTGCCTGTTTATTGCTATTCTTCTCTTGAAGATAAATCCCATAACAGTTAGCAGCAAGATACAGTGTCAAAGAACAGTTCTGTTTAGGATAGTAAACAGGATACTTTGTTGTCATTAAAAAAAACCCACCAAAGTCCTCAATCTGGAAATACTCTAATTGCAGGGTACGTGCAAATTAAAAGGTAGTCAGTTGCTGTAAATGTTACCATCAGTCCAACTCATCTTTGTGTTGAAAGGTACTCAGTTTTGCAGTAATCAACAGTAAACTTATCCCATTATTGCCATAACCTGGAGACTCCACATGAAATAGTCTCTTAAATATTATTTTATTTGCATTTCTTGAAGCTTCAATTTAACACTGCAGTAGCTAGTCAAACAACATACAATGAAATTTATTTGTAATAAAGTATATTATGATAGCTGAATATACAGAAGGCTGACTTGGCTATCTCTGAGTACAAAATACCAGCTGCTGCTGGTTGAGTGTTTTAGTTCGTTCAGAAAGGTTCAAAGAAGAGTAAAGCTTTCTCTTAGTTTTGTTGCTAGTAAGTTGGTGTAAGTGGTGGGCTTGTTTTTCTGTTCATTCTTAAGTGCAAAGACCACAAGCAGTTTTTGTTGAATGCTCCCTTCCTTCTCCTCAGTGATGTCCTACAGTGTGTTCAGGAAAGCTTCAAAATATTGTCTGTGGTATTTCTTGAGTCTGTGGGTTACCGTCTGGTAGTTTGTCCTCTGCTGAGCAGTGAAAAGGCGAGGATAGGGGTGACCTTGCACCCCTATCTCTGTGTACACCAGCACCGAAAATGCCTCAGAAAGCAAGTGAAGCACTTCTAATGAATTGCTCCTTTGATTCTTTGTATCTGCACAGCGTCTCCATCAGGTTTTTACAGCTGGACTCTTGCTGTAATTGCTACTGGGATGAGATGCACGACATGGGGTTTTGGAGCTAAGTACTTAACATTGTTTTACTGGCCAAAAATATATAACATAGAGGGAAAAACAGACTTCTTGAAATTCACGCTTATATATCTTCATGTTCTTCACCCCTTTCCGACATGCTGCTGATTTACCAGCAGGCACTCTAGATGGGGATTATAGAAATGGAAAAGCTGAAAGATACAGTTTCTTAAAGCAGTAGTATATTAGTAAAGAAGTTGCCTGTTATTATGGATGTGTCTTAAATGTCAAAAGATCTGTTTATTTTTATTGGTACTGAAAAATTAGAAAGAAGCACTTCGCCATTTTAATCTTCTTGACATCAGAATATAAAATAATGCTCAGATTAAAAGTATCCACTGGTAGAAACAATAATCGATCTCTCAAAATTTTCAGTTTCCAAGTACATTAGATCTTACTGTGTCTTCAGGTATGCAGAATTTTTTTGCATATTTACTGGGCTAATTCAAAAATAATACATCTTTTACAAGTCTTTATTGTGCATTTTTCAAGCAATACAATACAAATTCGTTATTTATGCCTTGTAATGTATAGTTATCAACATTTCAAAACTCACTGCAGTATTTTTCTTGAGATGTCCTTCCTGATCTATTTCCTCAAGGCTTTTAATCAGTGGCTTGTAATGTGGAATATCTTTGTTTGTTCATAGTTTTGTATGAATAACTCAAAATAATTGGCATCAGGATGCAGCGCAGCATCATGTATGGATCTCTTCCTCGCTCAAGTTGGATTATTTCTTATTTTAATCTAGTCTCCCATTTAAAAGTCTCTGTTGTCTCTCCTAATTGTAGTGAGTTCTGGCTACTGTGTACCTAAGCCAGTAAACTGGAAGGCAGAGATGGAGGATGGGTTAGATAGTTTTAAAACTCCTTTCTAGCTTCCAGAAAGCCCTCCAGAATAAACTGCTTTGCAAGCCTTCTGGAACAGGAGGCCTTGAGGGACATTCCTAGGCAGGGTAGGGGAATCAACCAGTGTACTTGCATTGTCTTGAGCCTGAATGGGAAATTCTTCCCTTATTACAGAGATTTATACTGTTTGTTAGACATTTAAAATGGCTAGTGTTGTAGGGAAAGACCAGCAGAATAACAGCCAAGTAAAACAGTACAGCCTGCCTAGGTTTACCCAGTTGCTTTATCAGTAGTAATACTCAGATGAACATTTCTGTTAAATAAATTTATCTGGAAGTTCATTCGAGTCAGTCTTGAGCTTTGGATGCAGCTTTGCTTCGTATCATATAATAGCTTTCTGTGATCATGGCCACAATAGACCAATTTTTTTTTTTCCCCTTTGTATATATAAAATTCCTTAAGAGAGAGTTAAAATTTGAACTAGTAAAGAATGAAATGCTTATATTTAGACATTTAAACCACATATCTCTAGAAGTACCCTGTAGTACCAGTGTTAGGGAAGTTGGAGAAGCTTCCATATCCTTCATGCATGCTTTAGCAATGTTGATATTCTTGTATGGTGTGCTGCCCCAGATTTAATCTGTTCTGTCATGTCTTAGGAACAGACAGTGACTATAAATTTTGCACCCGGAATTTTAAACTACCACGTATTTATGTATTTTTGAGTGATGGATAGGATACTGCTTCCACAAAAAGTTCAAGAAATTTGAACGCAGAAGGAAAATCAAGAGAATGATTAAAAGATTGTTTGGAGGTTTTTTTGTGCATGCTTAGTAGTATATAATTTTTCTGTGACACTAATCCTGAAATAATCAAATGTGAATTTTAAATAGTCTATAAACAATGCACTAACCTTTCATCTTAGTGGCAATGATTAGTGACTCAATTTACACAAGTGCAAATAATGTCTTATATCCTGGTGGAGTTAAGTTGTCGTTAATATATGCGTATGTTTCTGTTTCCGGTAACTCTACTTCCATGATTACAACAGAACTGAAAACGTATTTAAAGAGATGTGGAAAGTATACTCTTGTGGTTACAAAGACTTGAACAATTCAGTGGCATTTGCAGACAGCCTTTGGGGAAAGCTCTTAAGAGGTATGACATATGGGAACCTCAAGATGCAGTGCTCTTTTGCTGCTGCATCAGTGCTGCTCTATTGCTGTTTGGTTCTTTCCGAGATGTTGAGTAGCAAAGGAAAAAAGTAGTAACAGATCCAGTATTTCCAGCACTCAGAAACATGCTCTCTGCTGACAAAAGTACCAGACACCTCCTTTGCCGTGATTTCTGCCTCCAAGTGCAAAGCTCTGCTGCTTTGTGGGTTAACAGTCCTCAATGATGTGTTGTTTCCTTTACACTGTCTGAATCTCGGGAGGGAAAATGGTTGCCCCTTGCCATAGCTGTCTGTTAATAGTGACTCTGAGGTATGAATAAAGCCACATGGTGATGCATCAAAGCCTCTGATTTGAATCCACAGAACACTCTAGAAAACTAAATGCCTTTTTCTTGGTGTATTTGTTGTTTGCCAGGGTATGAATAATGGTTTCCATTGCTGCTGTGGAATATCAGCAGGCATCATAAGCACAGTTCCCCCATGTGGAAAAATAAATGTATGAATAATGGAGACTGCTCATCTGCACTCTTTATCAATTTCTGATGTTGTTCAGATGTCTTATTGAGGAGCAGGCATGAATCCCCTGTTCCACTAGGAGCGTACGCAACTGATTAGGGGACAATTTTTTATAATACCACCCATCATCTTGGAAAAAAAAGGCAGGGAGATGTTCTTTTCAGGTTTTTTCTGAGCCCAACTGCTAGTAGCCACCTTGAGGCAATGCAGGAAAGGGATGAGTGTAAATGAGAAAGTAGACATTGTCCTGGACTCCTCTGCCCTTACCTTCATCCTTCATGACTCATCTCTTTAATGCTCCTTAAGCAGTCAAAAGTGCTGAGGAATGCCATATAGTCAAATCTATGATGCAACAGATGCAGACAGGCACCCATGAGCCTTTTACTCCCTGAAGTGATCTGTACGCATGGGTGTGATTTTTTTTTTTTTTTTTTTTTTTTTTTTTTTTTTTTTTTTTTTTTTTCTTTTTTTTTTTTTTTTTTTTGTTTTTTTTTTTTTTTTTCCTTTTCCTTCCCATTCTTTGGAGAGATTGGGTGTTGGATTTTTTCCTCTTGTTCCATCTTAGTTTTAATCCTTCTTATCCTTTAAGTGTGCTCTTTAAATTTCCTCCTTTCGCTCTTTTTGCCCTTCTCCTTTGAAAGCATCTTTTTCTTATTGATTAAGTCATTTAACCTTTATTAGACCATACCATGCCACTCCATCCTAGTTACTACTTTCTCTTTTATCCTTTTTTTTTCTTTTTTAATGGACTCTTTTAATATCATTCTCTCCTTGTTCAGGCTTCCTACGTCCCCTTCCTCATTCCCTTTGTTGTTCTCTCCATGGGACAGGTATATCTCATGAAAAGGTGCTTTGTTCAGAATGTATCTGCCTTGGGGCAGCTATTTAATGAAAAAATCAGCTTTCCATCCCATGCTCCTATCCCTCTGAAGCCCGATGCAATAAATGCCAATTACAGTTCTACATAATTAAAATAACTATGCCATATTTCTTTTTTAATATTAGTGTCTCCACATTAAAGGAATGGAGTGCTATGCAACGTGTATGTTTTTTGAAACAAAAAATAAGAATTATGCTTCTAATCCATATTACAACACTTGTTATCTAGAATTTTCTTTAACCCTTCTTTTCTGTTCTGAGAATATTCTAGCCATCTGCAGAAGTATCAGCAAAAACACAAACATGAATACTTAGAAGTCTAGTTCCTTTATAATTGGGGATGAAAACTAACATCCTGCCTGCTTCTGAACCTTCTTACCCTCTTGTGGCAGGAAAACTATTATAAGAGATGAAAATTGATTAAAAAAAACACACAGTCTTTTCTCTTGATGGCTGCTGTGGCTATTGGGAGAATTTGCAGCTGCAGAGAGGCCCAAAGATACAGAAAAATTTCAATCTCATGTGGTTTTAACAGTGCAGGATAATCTTAACCTTTTAGGTTCTGGGGGGCCTGTCTGCCCCTGGGAACTGGATGTTCCTGGATACCTTAATAACCATACAAGAGGAGTAAAAGCAGAAGTTAAGGAGATGCTGGTACTGGTAATGGCACTAATTTCCCCAAATGTGACCACTTTTGCTGTAGAGAGTAGCTGTTTTCAGACTTCTTAGTGAGATGCTCCCACTTGACCAGAAATGTCTGAGTCTTTAATGTGGGAGTTTGATATGAAGTGGCTCTTTACACTCACTCTATGAAAGTTAACATCTGGATTTGTGCTTTCCCTGACCATTTTCCCCCATCTTTTTTATTTCCACTTCATATGGTTTTGTATTCCTGCTCATAATGCACAATATTGTGCAAATGGCTAGATTTTAATAGCTGAAGCTAACAATTGGTACACTTGTTTCTGTTATAGAAATAAGGATCTTACTCCCCCTGAATGTTGTTAATATCATTATATTATACTTCAAAATTCATATATTTAACAGGTGAATGTCAAGTTTGGAATTGCAAATTTATCTGAAAAAATTAATGATATAACTCAAATACTGAAAGCAATATTAGGAATTGTGTTCTGTGTAGTGTTTCATGCTCAGTTCACCCCATTAGAGAAAGTATTTTTGTTCCAGAGGTGACAGGCAGTCAGCAAGAAGGACTTCAGCAACAGCGCTATATATAAGAATGCTTTTTGCATAAGTGGAAGGATCATAATATTAGAGTGACATCAGGCTATGATTGCAGTGACAGTGACACATTGTGTCTGCGTGTGAGATGAATGATTAACTGTTGGACAAAGGATAAAAAGAGTGCTGGGGAAGTGCTGGGAAAAACACTCAGCATTTTAACAGCAGTATGGAAGCTTTTACAAAAAAATAACTCTCTGAACACACACCACTGCCTTGGTGACTTGCACGTGACACACAAGTGAGATCACACCTGAGAGCATTCTCCACCCCTGAAGGAACGTGTGTCCTCATAGAAAGCTCAGTGGTGTAATTCTGGCAAGCAGTTAGTTCAACCGTTACACTCCCAGTGCCCCAGCTGGTCATCCAGCAGCATGTGAGGGGCCTGATGTGCCTTCCTGTCTGCTCCGGGGCACACAGTGCCCTCAGCCGCACGCCCTCCAAGCACGAGCGCGGCAGCCCTGCAAAGCAGCCCTCTGGTTGTGCTGCTGGTTTCCAGAGGCCTTGAGTGTTCACAGGGAATTAGCTGGCATTGTCATTCCGAGTGGATGAACCTCTGTGGCACAGATAAGTAATCCCAGGATCTCTTCCAAAGCTCTAGTAGTGTGGTTGGGACCAGTCTACAGGAAAAAAATATGGGCCGTACAGTTCTAAGGCACCCTGGATAGTGGTCAATGAAAAAAGAAAAACCACAAATCCTGAATTGTTCTTTGAAGAAAATTGCACAAACAGGATAGCTACTGCTTTTATGTCCTAGGACAGAAGTTCCTCTTGAGTGCCTTTGTCCTTCCCTTGTCAGTCTTTACTCTCAATTTTGTTTTTAACATCTTTCACCATTCTTTCTTCAGTGTTTTATAATTCTCTTGTATGCTAGTAGAAACATCTTTGACATGTCTGAGTGGTTGTCTCTGCGTATTTGCCATTGTGCTTCATTTTTTCCTTTCCCAGATGTTTGCATTTTTAAGGGATTTCATTGCCTAGAGGCTATTATTTCTTTTTAAAAAAGAAAATGAGGAGGGGAGTATTTAAGTTGCTTTTCTTAAAGAACAAGGAAAGTTACTTGTAATTTTTTTTAATCTCCTGCCATATTTTGGAAACTTATGAGAATTTACTTGTGATTATATTATCAATTTATCAGTCTAGGAATTTCTGCATCATATTTCTCAACCATATGTTCAGTATGCCATTATTACATGTATGGTGCAATAAAATACTGTGCAACAGAACAATGTGAATTATCCAGGGTATTTTAAGATTTACAATGAATCACGTAACTGGGGGGGGGGGGGGGAAAGAAAAAAAAAAAACAGAGTTGGTTTCACATTATTACAATTTTTCAAATCTGTATGCCCCTTTAATTTTTTTAAATCACATACATTTTCTTTTGTAGTTTTCTTAATATATAGAAAGGAGACACATTGACTCTACAGAAGTAACTACCTTGTAAAAGAAACACCTTACAAAGGTGTAGTTTCCGTTCGTTAATACATTTTGAATTGATTAATGAGACTAATATAATTTTGTATCTCAGAAGTAATAGCTTGAGTTATTTTTTCCAAATTGTTCATATTTTATTGGCTGTTTATTTTCATTGCTTTTCAGATTTATGGAAAGTACTTGTAATTATCATATCCTCCATTTGATGCAATGAATATATTTTACTGGACAGCTTTATGCATTCAGTGTTACATTTTTTGTTTTGCAGCTGAAGACCAATTCCTAATTGCGCTTGTGCAGATAGTTGTTTTGAGGTCTTTTTCTAAGCTGCTGTGAATTTTGCATTTACATGTTAGGCATGTGCAATGAGGGACTAAGTCTGTGATTTTACAAGTTACACGTCTCAAACAAACTCTCATTAGCTACTCTTGTAGTTCTGAAGATTGCAACTTGCCATTGTACCATATATTTGCAGTTGAATTTTAAATAATTATTTCTAGGTCAAAACCCAGTAGTTGTTAGTACAGAAGCAAGATGTTTGTGGAAGCTTTTCCAAACTGTTAGTTGAAACTTCCGTAGTACTTCTGTCCTGTGAAGAGCAAGACTAAGAAAGGAATACTTTTCTGCCTGGGGCTTTTGTACTTAGGTACCGGAGAGTTAGGAGCTGTATACAAATTTAACTTTGTCTTTTATAGACAGCACTTTGGGTTTTGTCTGAACCTAATGATTTTGAAACATCATTGCAGGAGTCGTTTTACTCTTGCATGTAATAAACATGCCACATCCTTAAACGACAAAGTGTGAGACATAGCTGCAATTGCTCAGTTTTGGTGCCAAGAATAAGTGGTTTGAAGACAACTTAGCACCCTTATCCCTAGGGAGATGTAAATTATCACAGGCAACACGAGACACAGTAACTTCTCACTTGTGTTCTAGTAAACAGTAAGGACATGTCACAAGTATAATAGCTGTTCATAAAGTAATATTAAAATATATTTCTGACATGTATTTATATTTCTGTTAACAGTAATTTTTTATGCATATGCCCAAATACCTAGAGTGTAAAATATTCATAGTCCAAGAACTGTAACAGTGCTGCAAATATCAAACACAATATGATTTAGTCTTTATTCAGTGAGAGTTGTCTTTCCTAGAGTTGTGTGCTCCTCATTGTGTTCCTATGTGAGGGCAAAAAGAATTGTGGGTGAAGAGGGACCTTAGTACTGTTGTAGTAGTGAGGCTGAACCTAGTAGCTTTCTAGAATGTTCTTTCTTGAGGTTTACTTTTCAAATAAGATTTTATTTGCTCAGTAATGATTCTCCTGTGTGAGGTTCCCTATGCCCACCAAAAAAGTTAAGTAAATACTGTGGAGGAATGGTGGATATGGTTAAGGTCAGCTCTTAATGAAATGACCTAATTGATAGGCACTGAGGATACTTTAGGTGGAGACAAGCCCTTCTACATAGAAACTAGTCTGCTATTCTCTCTTGTTCTGTGTGCACAAAGTAAAGACTCAAAATGCATCTCTGTTTAGTGAAAATTGTTTCTGTTGTAGAACAGACACATACCAAATAGGGGAGACTTTTATGGCATAAGTACCAGTAACCAGAATTACTCTGGTTTTATAGGGAAGAGGAAACTGTTATAAAGCTGTTTAAGACTACTGGCATTAGCAAAACCCCTCACCATTGGAAAAACTACAGAGCAGTAACTCTAGAGGGAGTAAATCTGGCATCTTTACCTATATTCAGCAAAGATCTGTACCAAGTACAATGCAATTTCTGGAGAGTTTATCATGTAGGAGAGGTTCACACATCCTGTTGTACACAAACATGATGAACTGATGAGCTGGAACCATGAAAACTGACATGACATTAGCTGTACGTGTAACTGTTACAGAAAATGACACTGGCAAGAGCAGCAGAACATCAGCCATCAAATTTATTTCTTGGGATCTGCTGAAGAAAAGGTAGCATAATCTCTCACTTCAGTATATGAGTCATTTATTTTGATGGCCCAGACTATTTTCATCTGTATTCTCATAGTGTGAGGAATATTCAGTAATGCCCCCTATGGCCTACATTTGGGTGAGGATTGACTATAAACAGTCATAAAGCAGGAGTCATGCCTCTAGCAGATGTGAAGTTTTTCTGCAATTTCATGTTTTGGAGACGTGATAAATAATAATCAAATGGCATTTACTTAAAGAAGCTACAAAGCTTCTGTGGGAAAGAAACGATGAACAAGATTTATGTCAGGTCTCAGAGCTTGAATGAGGCATGAGCCCAGGGGCATTGCAAGTGCCTTTGTTTTATATACTTTCCTACTAGTCTGTCTCACCCCTAGGTTATTGTCAGAGCTAGTCAAAAACAGGACATGCTCATCCATGTGGTTGTCTGCTGGCCAAGGGTAGACCTTTTGCATGCCAGCAACCTCAGCCAGCTGGGTTCTAGAAAAAGTGTGTCCATTGTGATTCATGGGATGAGGGTGTAAGTTTCTTGTATCTAGACTTCCAGCATATTAAGGGCTGGCTGATAGCTGCGTGTCATGGTTTTTCCACCGCTCGCAACTAACCATCACACAGCCACTTGTGTATTCCCCCGCCCCGGCAGGATGGGGGTAGAGAATTTGTAACAGTAAAGGGAGAAAACCTGGGGGTTGAGATAAGAGCAGTTTAATAATTGAAATAAAATAAAATAAGAAAAATAAATCGTAATGGAAAGGAAAATAAGAAAGATACATATAAGTAAAGCCCAAGAAAGACAAGTTATGCAAATGAAAAGAATTGCTCATCCCCAACCGACTGCTACCTGTCCCTGAGCAGTGGCTTCCCAGCCAACCTTGCCTTCAGTTTATATGCTGAGCATGACACCCTGTGTTGTGGAATATTCCTTTAAACAGTTTGAGTTGGCTGTGTCTGCTCTGAGCTTCTTGTGCAGACCCCAGCCTCCTCCCTGGTAGGGTGTAGTGAGGAGCAGAAAAGGCCTTGCATCTGTAAGCACTTCTTAGTAATAATTAAAACATTGCTGATTTATCAACACTCTTTCCAGCACAAGTCCCATACCAGCTACTGTGAAGAAAACTAACTACCCAGCCAAAACCAACAGACTCTCAACTTCTTATTCCATACCATTTAAGTCATACTTCGGTCTCACAAATTTCTATACATCCTTGTTAACCATGATCCCCATTAATCATCATAGAATCTAAAATCATAGAATATTAAGGGGTTGGAATAGACTTAAAAATCATAGTCCTAGCCTCCCCTATCATGGGCAGGGACACCTCCCATTAGACCAGGTAGCTCTAGGCCTTATCCAGCCTGGCTTTGAACACTGCCAGGGTTGGGGCATCCAGAACCTCCCTGGGCAACCTGTTCCAGTGTATCACCACCCTCACAATAAAAAAATTCCTTCCTAATAGCTAACCTAAATTTCCCTTCTTGTAAGTTGTACCCATTACTCCTTGTCCTATCACTACAGTTCCTGATGAAGACGCCCTTTCTGGCTTCCCTGTAGGCCGCCTTTGGATACCAGAAGGTTGTGGTGAGGTCTCCACACAACCTGCTCTTCTCCAGGCTGAACACCATCAACTTCCTCAGGCTGTCTTCTTACCAAACTCATGGCCCTCCTCTGGACTTGCTCCAACAGTTCCATGTCCTTCTTACGCTGGGACACCAGAACTGTACACAGCACTCGCGATGGGATCTCACCAGAGCAGAGTAGAGGAAGAGAATCACCTCCTTTGACCTGCTGGCCATGCTGGTTTTGATACAGCCCAGGGTTTGCTTGGCTTTCTGGGCTGTGAGCACACATTGCCAGCTCATGTTGAGTTTTTCATCATCTGTCACCCCCAAGTCTTTCTTTGCAAGGCTTCTCTCAATCACATCTCTGCCCAGCCTGTAGGTGTGCCTGGGATTGCCATGGCCCAGGTGTAGGACCTTTAATATAATACACAGATACCATTCCTTTAGTCTATGGACCACCCCTTGAAGTGTCTGTATAAAGTCCATAAATATCCACAAATGTCCACTGAGTTAATTAAGTCCATGACTTGGCACTCCATGTGTCCTGGTTGTCACTTGGGACAGGAGAGGGGATATACTATGTGGAGCTATTGGGCACGCAAGGCAGCTCGGCTTGTGTCAGTGCTGCATTGCAACTGTAAGGCTTCTTGTAAGACTTCTGCTCCTTTGGTGTAGTTGGTTAATGCTGTAGTAATTCCTATAAAATGCAACTCAGATCGTGGGTTGCAACAGTTTAAAGGTATAAACATTTCAGTCTTCATCCCTGAACCCTTCGGGCCAGGTTATCAGGTTTAACTTTGCAGTAAACTCTTCCCCTTGCTCCTAGCCTGGCTGGCAACAAGGGCTTCCAGATACAGCAATTCCCATAACGTGCAACTTAAATCATCATTCAGATTTCCTGGAGGCTGGTGCCTGTTAGGGGATGTGATATACCCCCTCAATGCCACGTGTCTATGAGATTGTTTTGGAAATGAGTCCTGTAGTCTGATTGAGTTCTTTCAGGGGTGCTCTGTGGCCATAAAACTTGCTTTTCAAGGCTCAGGATAGTATTGCAACCAGTGGCATGGGTCACACAGTACGTTTCCAACTATCCAGTGTCACTTTCACCATTGTAAGCACATGGTGGAGCAAGTTCGTGGCAGTGTGATATAATCAATCTGCCAGGCTTCCCCATATTGTTTCAGCCTTCACCCTCTATACCAAAAAGGCTTTAGCTTGCTAGTTTGTTTATGGTGCGTGACATTCATGGATAACATGTGCAATATCATCAATAGTCAAGTCCACCCCTAGGTCACAAGCCCATCTATCTGTTACTTCCCTTCCTAAATGTCCTGATGTGTCATCAGCCCATCAAACTATAAAAATAGCCTTTATGCTCCCAGTCCAGATCTGTCTAAGCCCACTTCAATTCTAGCAGCTTGGTCAACTGCTCGTTGTTTCAGTGTTCTTCAGTGCCCCAGCTCTTAGGTACTCCTTGTAATGTACTTTTACAATCAAGTTCTCTGCCCAAGCAACAATATCTTGCCATAATTCAGCAGCCCACATGGGTTTATCACTCCACTGTCGGCTGGTTGGCTTCCATTGCGGTAGCCACCTCCACTGAGAATTTGCCATCATACATGAGTCTGTCCAGAGATAAAGTACTGGCCACTTTTCTCATTCAGCATTGTCTAAAGCCGGCTGGATGGCTTTCAACTCCTGCAAACTGACATGATTCACCTCGTTTTTCAGCACTTTACTTTCTGTGTCTTGTCTTGTAGGACTCCACACAGTCAAAACCAACATACTGTAGGTATTTTGAAGATAAATTATTATTTGCCTTTTTGAGAAGTTCTGTACATTAAAGGTTCTGAATATAAACCACTGAACATGAAAATCCTTGAGATTTTCCATTTGTCTCTAAAGAAGAGAGTATAACACATGTAGCATGCCATGAAGAAGTCCATAGTTACCAAAGTTCAGTAGATCTTCAGCCAAATTTTACTGAGAGCTATAAAATATTTTGGAATCTATGCTTGAAGTTTGTGCTGTTATGGAAGAATATTGCAATGTAAACGTCTTAATTTGTAACTGTTGTAGCAGCTCTAAAATAGATGCTGGTTTCTGTTCAGTGTCTCAATGGTATTCAGAAATTTGAAAAGTCTTGAGGAGGCTATCTACAAAGTCAAGTTTTTACTTCCAAACGTTTCTAAAAATTAAAAGAGCAATTTGATTTAATGATTATTATAAAATGGTGACAACTGAAAGAGGAAAACTTGGAACTGAAACATACCTATTTAAAAATAAATATTCACACATACAGGGCTCTACTCTGTGTTCATTGCCAGTTTAGGCTACACAATTAATCAGTGCTTCTGTTATCTTGATAATCTGTCTGCTTGCTGCTGTAAATAACTTACACTTACTGGTGAAGTTGCTGACAGCTATTTAGGCTTTTAGCTTTCAAAAATGCTTCTAAACGTACATGTTTGCAGCTTCTAAAAGTATTTGCTTCTGAGATAATTTTTGCAGCTAGTGCACCTCAAAGTCTTCCTGTTTGTTTGTATTTATTTTCTTTAGAGTTGTATTTCCAAAGTGTGAATCTCTCTAATAGATTTAATTCACCTGAGATTGTAAAGCAACCCAATAGCTTTTCCTGGAAAATGTTACCTTGTTTGTGAGATTGGTTTATCTTTGTGGAAGATAGGATGTTCTCCTGTAATGTCACATGTAACCTGTGAAACCTTGCACCTTGGGGAAGGATGTGCGCTGAAATTTTCACACTTACACCTGCATGGAGCAAGGAAACTGGGCTGCAGGAAATTCTGTAGGGAGCAGGTGGGATGGGTTGCGTGTGCTTCCCTACCCATAGGTGGTGGAAACTTGACCTATATCAGAAAAAAATGTGGTATTCTGAGTATCCCCTCCCATTCCCCAATCTGGCAGCAGTGTGGAGTCACCCCTCAGCAGAACACAAAGCGTACCCTTCCTCCACCTCTCTGCAAACACGTTACTCTGTGCATATGTTATCGTAAATTTGGTCTGAGAGCAGAGGACCTTTTCCCACCTCTGCCCTATCAGTTTAAGTTTCGCCCATAGAACGTCTTACCTTTCAAGAGCAGTCAGGAGCTGTGGGGCACATAATTGATGCCTGCAGCCCCCTGTGCCTTGGCAGGTATTGTTAACCAGTTTCAGCAGGTTGTACGCAGGGTGTACAAAGGCTCTCGCTTGTGATCATGCCACTGGCTATGCCAGGAATAAAAAAAGAGATTTCCTGACATGGTCTGCTGCGATCTTACCATGAAACAGTTCTTCGTCCTGAAATGTTTGGTTTTAGCCCCTGGTGGTAGTTACAAAAGCATGTTAACTACCAGACTTCTCAGCTTGAGACCATCTGTTTCTCTTGCAATCATGTACCACCCCCACACACAGGTTCCTTGTTACCAGTGTTGTGCTTTCAGCTCAAGATGAAAAGAAAGATATTTTCCTATATGATAGTTTAGCCAGAAGATGGACTGGGGAAACATGCTCAGGTGGTGGGGGTGTGATTATACTAGAAATAGAGGGATGTTTCTCCACAAGTGGAAGGCAGCAGGCTTCCAGGGACTCCAGTCATTTAGATCTCCTCTGGCTCTGTGCCTGTGTAAAATCTTGTCCCCCTTGACTGGGGCATAGCTTGCTTTATAAATCAGCCGTGTTACATGGTGAGCAAGCTGTCTTCGCAAGTGCTCTCCCAGCATACCTAGAAACACTTTTGCCAAATTTCTTACTGGTGAAATGACAGCTGTTAAGTATAAAGGGAGTTTACACACTTTCTGTACATTAAATAATTTGAAACTCAAATTCTGTTTATGTAGAAATTAGATTACTATTAGGTTACTATTAGTTTGCTATTCAGATTAATTTTTTTTAAGAACTGAATAATATGCAGAATCTGTAATTCTGCCAGAAGGACATAAAACTGTAATGAATCATTTTTTTAGCCTTTGCTTACACCAGAAGAACCAGCAACATCTCTTTTGCTTCTGCAGTTGCTTGGAAAGCAGGAGCATCACCAAATGAATTCAGCTTTCATTTGCTAATGGTATTTGGGAGATTTCATCACTTTTCACTGCACCATGGTGATGATATACTTTGTGCTTTCTTTAGTACTTTTGCCATTGTTTCAAAAACTTTACTTTCAAAAAAGTTACTTTAGCTCTTCACTTTTGGGATCTTTTTGTGTATACTGTCTAGTTGGCTACTTAAAGGGTGTAGTGGTGAGCTGTGATTTCTCTACCTTTTATTGGTTCTGTCAGTGTCTGTCTGAGAACTACAGCAGTGTTATTAAAAGGAAAAGCTTACTATGACATGAATCAGCCATGTTTTTTTAAGGAGCTTGGTTCAGGCAAGAAGGTGTAAAGTTTAGCTGGAAAGTGATGTGAAAGATCATCTGCTGGAAACAGCTTTGTAGCAACAACACTACTAGGACGTAATGAAAATACGTACAGGAGAGGCAAAGCCTGCAGTCATATATGAAAATATTTAGGGCATTTGAGTGTAAGAAAGACTGATTTTCTCAATTTTTTGTGTTTTACAAATTGTTTTTTAAATTATGGACTTTCCCTCTTAACTTTTTGCTTACTGTTGAACATAATTGTTTATTGTCATTAATTACAATGCAGTCTGTTTAAGCTTTCAGCATACCGCTGCCCTTCACAGCATTTGCAAAATAAACAGTGAACGCATACAAATGTCTGGTTAAATCACTCACCATGTCAACTGATACGTCCACATTTATAGATTTGCTTAAAATTATGTGCTGAGTGGGGGAGAGTTTTGTTGATAAGTTATGTGAACTGAGACACTCAGGTTGAAAGGTAGTTTTTGTTTCAACTCTTAGCAATTCAAGGTTTAGGTTTGATTTGAGGGTTAATGACTCGATCTTCTTTCTGAAAAGGTAAGCAGCTGTACTGGAAACACAGAACACCTTTTAAGAAATCTTTTGCAATGGATATGTTCTTTTGATTGATACCTAGCTAGATTTGATTGTCATTAGAATAGAATAATATCTTACTAAAATCAAGAGTGGTTTTGTTGGGGTTTTTTTCATAAGGAGGAAGAGCAAAATTCTAATTCACATGTAAGCCTAAAAAGCTTACTTAAAGTCATTAGAGAACAATAGTTCTTCAGTTTGCTCTTATGGAGGCCTCCCCCTATTATGCATTTCTCTTCCTTGACACAGTTAAGAGAAAAAAACTATTTAAAAGCTATTTTGGAAGCTTAGTTCCCTATTCTTTTCCTGTCTTTTATAATGACATATTTCTTATACTTGATAACAGGTAAATTAATTGATTTGGAGACAAAAATTCATCTGGTGCCCTATTGCATCACTTCCCTCTTGCTCTAAGGCTCAAGCTGCAGTCTGTAAGAATCCTAGAAGCCAGGATTAAATTCCTTTTTTAAAAGTCAAGGCTGTAGAGTAAGCATCTCACCACTGTGTTTTCTATAAAAGTTGGATTATTATGATTTTCTAATGAAATTGTATATGCTTTCTCATTTTTCTCAGAACTTTTCTATCATCTGTTCACTTTCATGACATCTCCTCTGTGTATTATTCATTCAACCTCTTTTCTGTGCAATTCTACCATTTTTTCCCCCATGGTTTTCTTTTTATGTCACTGCCCTTGTTCCTTTTTCATTTCCTCCAAAGCAAAACATGAATCCCTCTTATCTGAGTTCTTTCGAATCTGATGAAACAAACTCACCTGTTTTAGCTTAGAAGTTTTATATTGTGTTTTCCCATTCCTGGCTTATCTTTCACAGATTTTATTAGTGTGGCCTTGTGTGTACAGACAAGGTTGCACATGCAGAAATTGGTCAAAAATTTAATTGCTTATAATGCACTAATTTTAGGGGTCTTTCAAACTCCTTTTGTATTTGTAAAGTTACAGATTTTCAAGGGACAGCATTAACTGTTGCTAGTCCGTGGCAAAAAAATTCAGTTGACTTATTTAATGCAGAATTTTTCCTCTGGCTCTTAAAGTTGAGAGAACTTAGCAGTTTGCTCCTTCCTCATGAATGTCAGCCATATGTCAGTATGTATTGGGCAGAAAGGCAGGTTTTTGCAACACTGGTTGTGTCAGCTGTAAGCATTACATAATCGTGACTTGTGAGTGTACTTTTTCAGGTTAAAGGTTTTGAAAGTTTAGGTTTTCTTAACCTGTACAGTAGTAAGTATGCTTCTAAAATAAATAGTTTTGGCAAATGGTTTTTCTTGGAAGTGGTAAGGAATAAAATCAGAAGACAAAGAAAAACCATACACATAGGTCACTTTGGATTAATGATTTTGGTTAGGAACCAAAATTATCTAACACTTGAAAATGCTAAGAAATCTATTAAGAAGTCATATGACGACTTTGCAATGCGTACTGCATTTAGCTCCAGTTAAACATGCGGCATGAGACGAGTACCTGTATTAACACACTGTCCTTGCGGCTGAATCGGGATTGTGGAACTGAGCTTACAGCTGAAGCATGGTTCTTCTTTTTGATGACATTTATTTATAAATCACAGTTTTTACAGTCAAAATTGCCTCTCTGTATTTGGTATAAACATAAGGTGCTGGGTGAGCAACGCGGGAAATGGCATACTCTGCATTGGTTTACCTATGTTTTACAGGCAGGTTTTGGCTATGTACTCAAAGATTTTACAGATTAATTCCAGTCCCCTATCACCATTTTGGAAAGCTGAATTTTTCCTCCTGCTATAAAGTCTTTCAGCTGTATTTCTCCATTTTTGTTTCATGTTTTATTTTCTTTCAATAAAAACCTGAATTCTCTTATTGAAGTGTGAGCCTTCAACTTGTTAACTGAAAACATGTTTCTCCACTGATTACCATGAGTTAACAGCAAAGAAGATTGTCTGAAGCTAGAAATAATTGCATAACTTTCTCACTTCTAGCTCTAAATAAGGATGAAAGATGATTTAATTTATGGAGATGCAGAAAAGTCTATTCTGAATAGAAAAAATTGTAACTAAGTGAAGCTTGTGGTCTTGGTGAGCCCCATCCTCACAGACTATTGCTCTGGGAGACTGCTATCCCCTAGGGGAAAAAAAAAAAATGAGCCCACAGTCCTGCAAAACATCTGAATCCCACTGTGGAGAAGCCAGACCAGGAGCACACCACTGAAGACTGCATTATTTTATTTTTAATCTCTGCATAATGTAAGCTGAGTGTCATTTTTGTGTCTCAAGTGAGCAAGCTTTTCTCATTTCTCACAGTGTGATACCAGCTTTTCCCAGTTTGATCTCCATGTACATTGGAAATAAGTCAATGAAATTTTACCAATGGAGAATTTTATTTGGTTTCACAGACCTTGGATCCTAAAAACAGAATATAAATAATGTCTATTAGTATCCCTGCTAACTACTATGTAGGTTAGGCTAGTATAGAAGGAGATGGCATTCATGTAATACAGCTGCAGGATTGTAAGTACACTATTGCTTCTTGCTCATCCTGTGTGCATAGCTGCCATCATGCATTTTATGCTATCTTTTTTATTTCTTTTTCTTGAAAAGCAAAATGATAAGTATATTACCCAAGCAGGTTAAATTTCAATTTACTTTAGCAATATTTCTGTATTTTTCTTTTTTTGTCTTTCTTCTTAAATCCCTCTGGGGATAAAGAGGCCACTATTAGGAAGGTTGTTTCCTGAACTAGTTCCACTATAGCTTTTTTCACTGAAGCTGAAATATTTATCTCAGGTTCAGCTTTCATATTGTGATTAAGCTTCCGCAATTCAGTTGAAAACCGGCAAAGTCTAGTTTACTTTGTTACTTAAAATGTCTGCCTTATGGATGGTAACATCATCAGTGGTTTTCCTTGATCCAGGTGTATTTGTTCTCCTAATCTGAGCTATTTCACCCCATATACTTTTGTAACTGTCTTCTGTTAGCTGGGCCCCTATAGAGGTACCAGAGAAGAAGACATTGTCACTTTATGGTATTTAAATTAAACAAATTTTGTGTGCCATAATATTGACTGTTACATATGTATTGAAGGGGTTAATGGAGTGGTTGCAGGCTGGAGGTGTTTCTGTTGGAATGCTTTGAGAATCGATTCCAGCTAATGGAAAAAACGCTTTAAAAGTGAGCTGGTTCCGTTCCCACAGTGAACAACAGAGAGTGGAAACAACATTCAATAAACCTTTCAGAAGTAAATCCTGCGATTTTTCCTTTCACCACCATCTGTGGAAGAAATGCCCGCTTTCTTCTCAATGGGCAGTATTTCTTCCTGCAGTGTATTTGCCTTACCCTGTTAGGAATCAAGAGAAAGTTCTTTATGTCCTTGGACAAAAAATATTTGAAAAATATGTTCTGTTCATATGTCCTCTAAGGCTTAAGTTTTATTGACTTCACAGATTTTTGTTTAAATGACAGGTTGACCAAAAATAGCTAACCCTAAGATTCCTTCTCAGCTGCCGCTAACTATCTGGTTTCCAGTAAACTGGAGAAATGTTGACTATATACATCTTGTTTTGCAAATATAGATGCTGCAAATTAAAATCTTTGTTGTACTTGGATTACAGGGGAATGTTGCATATTCTGTTTTACCTGTGTGCCACCTTTATTTTAAAAATTTGGGCACTTAGAAGATTTGGCAAACATAAGCTTTTACTTGTGAAGATAATACATTATTGCATTCTTTGTCGTTTGGAGGGGTTTTTTACTCTAGAGTATGCGAAGTTGAGGGGCTTACAGTAATATTTTTGCTTTGCTAATTAAGATGAATATATACAGATTTAAATTAAGGAAGAGTTTTTGTTCTGTTGATAAACCTTGCTGAAAAAAATGTTTATTTTCCATTGAGAATTGGCATGATTTTAAATGCAAGGCATATTTGTTGTGAACCATGAACAGTCTTTATGAAACCTGAAGAAGATTTGTGAAAACAGCCTGTAATAAAAATCACACATGCTTCATAAAACACTACTTGATAGATATCACTTGCACCATTAAGAACTAAACGACAAAGGATGTAATTTCAGTTCTGGCATGCAATATTAATCGAAAGGCTTTAAAGCATCTTGCTGATGGGAACTATGACAACATGACATTGAAGAATTACAAACTAGAGACATCTATCTTAATCAGATTTTCAAAGTAAATGCCATAAAATAGAAAGTTATGTTATCTCTCTTCATAGGGTCACATATCGTGTAGGGTATAGCTTTTTAGCTTGTTTATTCTAAAAATATCAGGGACAAAAAATGTGCCTTTCAAGTAACTTCAAAGCTCAGTTCACATACTTGACAAAGTTTCTGTGAATAGATTAATAACTGGTGGTTTCTATTTCTGCAGTCAAATTGTAAAACATTGCGGAGAACTGAATTATAAAATAGCTGAGAATACTCAGATATTTTCAGTATGAAGTTGTTGAGGGGAAATACTATGCTCAATGGATGTGGACTAGAAAGACAAAACTACAAATGTACCTTTAACCAGAAGTATAACACTCCTGTAGATAGCACAACTGAAAGATACTGGTAAATGTATTTTTTCTTCCGTTCTTAAAGCTTGCAGTTATTTTGCATTACTTACTTCTTTGTCTTCCTGTGTATATTTAACTGGTGCATCCTTATAGGGTATGGGAAATCATCTACATGTGTTTTGTGGTTTAAAATACCTGTGTTGCATGTTAGGTACTATCCTGCTGCCTTCAGGGATCTCCAACTGCTTCTGTCATCATCTGGTCTTAGACACTTACCACACGTGAACCATGGAATCATTTTGAGTTTCTTCACAATCAAATAAGTCTTTCTTCCCTTTCAGAGCAGGAGTCTTTATTTCTCTTTAAAAAGTAAAGTAATGCTGCGATCTAAAGGAAAATGTGTAATGTGAATAACAAAATTAAGATCTTATTATTCTCCCAAATTTAGGATTATAAACTAGGCAATGCAATCTTTCAGAGCATATACTGCATTAAATTCACTGGTAGTTTCTCTCTCCCAGGTAGCTTGACAGGTTATCAGACCCTGCAGGCATTGTACTGATGAGGAGACAAGCATTGGCCCACTTTGATCAAGCTACTTGTATGACTTTTGCCCATTTTATAATAGTATACACACACACAAGATGCATATCTAGATCAAAGTGTCCTTGTCACTTCTCCTTATTCTTGTCACAATGTGTGTGAGAGCACAGAATGCTTCAGGAGGAAGTCAGCAGCAGTGGCTGCGGGTTAATTCTGTTTCCATCTCTTTGTCCATTAGTTGTAAACCAAGCAGAAAAGGATGGACAAGCTGACAACAGAGTGAAGGGCTCTCCTCTGGTGGTAGGCAGTGTGTCACCTCGTTCCTTGGGTTGAGTGTGTGGTTTGGATCCTTAAAGCAGTTGTCAGAGCAGAACCAACCTGGACATGAATAAGATTAAGCAAATACTTGGGATTAACCACAAAATGAGCACGTACAGCAAGTTGTTTTGAATTACCCCTACAGCCTGTAGGAAATGATCAGAAGGGAGGCTTTGAGCCTTGCACACCTTGGCAGCTAAAACTGAACTGAAGCAGTGGTTCATTCAAAAGACATCTGCCTAATTACAAATGAACACTTAAACACACTTTTTTTTTTTTTAGACACATAACCTCCTTTATGTTTTCATTAATTAAATATAGCTTCTCATGAAAGGTGCTCCCAGACCAGAGACTTCTGGAGTGATTGGTTTTACTTGCCTGCAGAATCACTGAAGCTGTGGCCATAGTGGCACAGGTAGCCTCTTCTATCCCTCTGTAAGCAGGCACTTAAAAAAGAGCTCCTTTGGAAGCCCTAGGAATAATTAAGCCATAACACCCACTCTTTTCAATTTGCAGGGATTTCTGAAGTAAATCCCTCTTCTGCTTACAGTACTTTTGGAGATATGACCATGTGTCAATTAGGTAAAATTTCAAGTCCATCAAAGGGTTTTATTGAGGAAATCAAACCAGTTCTTATAGAAACTACTTTTTACTGCTAGCAATCAAGGTCTAGCAGACCAGGGACCAGTGACCTGGAAACAAAAGGCTTTTTTTTCTGTTACCAGTTTTCTGAAACATTCAGTCTCCTCTAGATTCTTACTTCTGGTATATATTATGGATATTTCCTTTACCAGGGCAGAGACTCTTCCAAAGAGAGAATAGAAAAGGAGCAGCCTGACAAGAAAGAGTTAAGACTCTCACAGACATAGATATTGAATTACATTTTGTTCACATTTGAAATGTTTATATCATAATGGAAGACTTTGCTTTGTGTTTGTCGTGAAAACTCCAAGTTCACACTAATTATACACTGTTGAAAAGCCTAATCCTTATCAAATGGAAATCACCTCTTTTTCCTAGATGAGTAGCTAGCTGACAGGTCTCAGTGATCTATCTGTTATAGAAAGATCATCACACAAAATATGAAACATGACTTTTTTTCATGGATACTTGGTTTGCTTTTCTGCTTCTGAATTAACCCCTTTCCTCCACATGGCTGCAGTTATTATAAATGTCTTTCCATCATATGCTGTTCAAATTCTGTAACAATTGATTAAATATAAAATTAATTAAATGTAAATTCCTTTTTGAAAAATAAAAGCGGCAAAGGTTTCACGAAAGGCTACAGTGTTGCATATAATTTACCTCTGTGATTGAAATCGCTCTTTGCTTCACTGTGATTCCCTAGGGTAAATAATAATTTAAATATGTTTTGAAAAAATCATGTAAGTGTAGTAAGACAGCTTATTGTAGTATCTGTAGTAAGACCCGATTTCTTGTGACTTTTCTGAGTTTTGTACACGTTTGCATGCATAATTATCTGATGCTGACTTACGCAACAAATGCCTCAAAAATGAGGTGTTTGTTTGTTGCACCTGAAGAACTCAAACGCACAGGCTGATTGCTGGGTCAATTTACATTTGCTTCTTGCTGCAGAAATCTTCTCTTGAAGATAAATGGGATTGCTCTACAGTCATTATGGTCTAGACCGAGCAAGAATGTTTTAATTAAAAACTTACCACTTTTAGACATAAGCCTACCCATACCTATACCTGCTTATTTTTAGTGTAAATTAGACATTCCCATTTAGATTAAATCAGTGAAGATAGCATTTAAAATCCAATTTAAAGCAAAGCAACTGTATCTTTCTGGAGTGGTTTTTAAGTATTTCAATACAATTGCACTTCATCAGATTTGAATGCTTTTTCTTCTAATAAGTGGTTTGTTGTGAGGGACCTGGCTAAGTCCCTGGGCTACTATCTGTTCAATAACCAAGGGAAGAACTATTTCCCTCTAAGATTCCTGTTTTTCAACAAACTGGTTGATAGAGAGGAAAGAGGAGTTACAGGGTCTTGACAGTAGGCACTGTGGCACATCCAGGGCTATTTTTACAGGGAGTAGTGTCTAGTGCTGCAGAGCTCATGAAGTACATATCGAAACTTCTACTGTCCTTATGAACTCTTTAAATGTGAAAAGCAAAAAAAAAAACCCACAGTGCTTTTCTGGCTGTAATGCTGATTTCTCAGGAGAGCTGTGCGAGTCACTTAACATATATGCCTCAGTTTCCCTGCATGTGCAGTGAGAATATTTCCAGTGTCACAAGAGATGTTGAGAGGCTGTTAACTCCATAAGACCAATAGCTTTGTGTGAAAGTTGCAGTAATATTGAAAGCTGTTCTTTAGCTATTAACTCCTTAAAAGAGTAAAAAAAGGGAATCTGGATCTGGCTTAAGAACAGCATTCAAAACAT
This sequence comes from Atrichornis clamosus, assembly GCA_013400975.1. NCBI lineage: Eukaryota > Metazoa > Chordata > Aves > Passeriformes > Menuridae > Atrichornis > Atrichornis clamosus. The sequence continues at coordinate 98,846 of WBMZ01014816.1, forward strand.
GACTGTTGTGATGATTATCTCTTCCTCACAAATCAGTGGTGCAACATTAATGTTTCTGTAAGAAATTGTGCAGCAATCAGAAGAACTGTGTGTTGGGGAAGTCCCGCGGGTTGAAGAAGAGATCCAAAGAGCAGTGCTCAGTGATCTCTCATTCAGAATGACAGTGCAGAACTGAGGAAATTTAGAGGAATATAGATTTTAGCTCTGTTGATTCATGGAAAATCTAACCTTGCTAAGCACAAGTCTGCCTGTAGCTTTTGCACAATTAGAAAAGAAATAAATCATTCCAGATTTTTCAGACATTTTTGATTTTGTGGAAGCCGTAGGTCCCCTGCCAACTGAAGCCACCCTCAGACACTAGAAAATGTCATTTGGCAGATTCCTATAGAGAGAGAAAGTGGGCTTCAAAGACACGTGATCTTTGCCAAATTGCACTTGCTCTGGTCTTCTAGCTCCCCTCTAGCCTCTCTTAATTTCTTTATATGTTCCTCTGTATCTTCAGTGTCGGTAATGTTTATATGTTATATACCAAAAGGGCCTTGTAGGTTCATAGTAAATTTATAGGGAAATAATCTAAGTCCCTGATAGTGGCCTGAATAGCTGGCCTATGGTCTGAGTAATACAGTTTCACTCTTCCAGCATATTATCAGAGAAATTGTTGAATCTATGCATTTATTTGGGGAGTATATAAATATTCCTTACAGAACCTTGACGATCCATCTTCCTCACTGGTAGTAGAATGTGTGGGGAGGTCTGACATCTACCTGAAACAAGCCTGCAGGCCTTGCTCTCACACCCTCCTTTGTGCAACAGGACAATGTTGATTAATCTTCTACTTTGTCTTCAGCAGAGAATGGTGCAAGGCCATTAGTAGTAAAAATGATAGACTAAAAGATTGATTTTTGTCAGAGATTTTAAATGAGAAGAGAAATTAATGAACAAGAGGGATGTCAGAATAACGTTTTAGCTGATAAGAGCTGCAGTGGAGGAGGAGTTTGCACTGATCGTGGCAATACTGTCCAAAAAGGTTAGGCAGGTAGGAGAGTCAAAAAGAGGAATAAAAAAGGAAAGCAGAGCCTTACAGCAATTTTAATTTATTAATTTAGCTGATTAAAAATAAATTAATATGAATTATTTCATTCCACCTGCCATTTTTCTGTTATGTAATTAATAATTTATACATATATATTTACATATACACATGTAAATATTTACACAGACATGTGCACGTACATATTTTTTTATATACACATGCACCTATATATTACAATATATAAGACCACAGTTAATTTTGCACCAGCTGATAAATAGCTTGTAATCTCAATCAGATAAAATTTTAGGTGGATATGGGGAAAAATCTTGGCTAGTGTTCGTCTGTTAACTTTCCTTGAGCTGGCTTATTGAAATGTAGCAGTCACATGCAGTGACACCCTTTGTGCCCGTGTTGGTGAAGACAAAGGTGATCAGTTGTATCCTACCTGGACAGTAATTTTTCATTAATGTATTGGGGATTTGGTGTTGAAAACTTTACTGGCAGTATAAATGCTGTCATTCTTTTAATAAGAGATTCAGCACTGCTGTTTGTGATTAAGGTCTTGTTGGCCACACAAAATCACTAGAAAAGAGAATGGGTTTCTCGGAAAGGAAATTATTCCAAAGACCTCTTTTTTTCTGTTTAAGCTTCTCATGTCTATTTCTTAACATTCTCAAATTGTCTTATGTTCACAACCTGGGAAATTGCTCACAGTTAATTTTATAGTACTCACCTGTAAGTTACTGGAAATATCTGTTTCAACAGAAATACTTCTCCTGTGTTCTCTGTACTAGTGTGTTATTACTGAGTTTGTAACAATTTGCAGTTCTAACCAGTTCCCAACAGAATATTGCTTATGAAAATCAAACAACTACTTTAAAAACGACCTGAAAGCTTTTGCACTGTGAGAAAAGTGCATGCCCTGTATCTTCTGCTCTACTTAGCACTTGCGTTTATATTATTAAGTATATTCTGCTACATCAGTTTAGGAAATAGATTGCAATTTGAATTACATAATTGTTGAGTGTTACATGTTGTAAGTGTCATCAGTCATTGCTAAATTGTGATAAATTGTCTTGAGGTTTCTTTAGTTTTGTTTGCATTGTGTTGTACAAGGTTTGTCTTCTATTTATGACTTATTTGCCACTGATTTTACAGAACAGATTGTTAAAACCTAGCACTGATAGAGGTATTTCATTGCAGGTTTTGCTGTTTTGAGGTTTTGGGTTTCAGCTTTATGGACGTTGTGTGCTTTGGTTAAGTCAAAAATACTTCCTTTTGTTTTGATGGCCTGACTCTCTTATCACCTGTGACTTCCTCCAAACTGTAGTTATATTGCATGGTGTGAAATTGGAAAATCTGTTCTGTGTGTGTTCTAATGGATGTGACGGTCATTAAGTATATGAGTCTTCTGACGTTGTAATCAGATGTGAATCAGTCTGTTAAATATCCATGAAGCAACATCTGCTTCACAGAGTGACCTTCTGCTAAAGAATACTTAGCATCTATTAGCAGATCATAGTGCAGATCTGCCTTATTTGAAATGCACTAAACTAGAGTAGTCTACTGCTGTTTAGCAACTAGCTTGTAATAATTTATTGCAGTTAAATAAAGCTTAAAAAACTCCATTAAATAATTATAGGGATTATATGCATTTTGAAAACCTTTGTGTTCTACTGAAATTACCCATTTAATTTCAGGGTTGGTTTGTTAAAAAAAGCTGAAGTCTAAAGGCACATTAGGGGATCTGTCAGATGCTATTTTCTGTAGGTGTTAATAAAACCAGATTAAAAAAAAAAACTGAAACAAATTAAAACCAAAAGCAATTTTACCATCTGTTGTATATTAATTAGAACTTGGTGTATCAAGGGTAAACTTGCTCTTACAGAATGTCACTGAATGTCTGCTAATAGAATAATATGCAAATATATTAGATGGTAGGATTCTGCTTTGGTTGTAGCAAATGCCAAGATTTTGTATAACGCACTTTAATTTTCTTTCTTCTTAGAACAACCTCCAAATAACCAAGGCCAGTCGACCCTGCAGCCTTTGCCACCTTCTCACAAGCAACATTCAGCACAGCATCACCCATCCATCACCTCACTTAACAGAAACTCACTGACAAATAGGAGGAATCAGAGTCCGGCCCCGCCGGCTGCTTTGCCCGCCGAGCTGCAAACCACACCTGAGTCAGTCCAGCTGCAGGACAGCTGGGTCCTTGGCAGTAATGCGCCACTGGAAAGCAGGTAATTACTTAGGTACTACTACAAACTGTGGCAATTCTAAAGAAAACATTTACTTAATGAAAGTTGACCCGCAGCTAATACTTCCTCTTATTCAGCAAACAAAACTGAAAACTCTGCAGCACTAAAAAATCTGTCTACTCTCTAAAATCTACAATGACACTCTTCCCCCTTACAGTAAGCCTGTTGTATAGTAATTAGACTCAGAGTATATTAATTTTTCCAGACGAGCATTTTCCTTGCTGTTCATAACCTGTGACTTTTGCCTATTTGAAGACATTTCTTGCCTTGCTTGCCAGATGTGTTATGTGTCAAATATGTACTGTCATACAGATGGAGTGAAAAGAACTTTCAGTAATACTTTTTAACTCTTACACTTGAAGGAAATACTTCTGTGAGGCTAGGTGTTTTTAAAGGTGCCTAGGATTTGGTGAGACGAAAGAACTCAGTTCTGCTGTAATGATAAATTTGTCCTTGATAAGTGGCTCTAGGAAAGAAGCAGCTAATATGAAGGGTCACACTAGCTTCTTTAGATGCAGAATGAGCTATAAAAAAAATTTGTAGGACTCACTGGTGCAGAGCTGAATTTACCTACAGTGATAAATTAGTACTCACGTAACACTCAATCAGCACTAATTTTTTATTAAGGAAAGCCATAATATTCCAATTTAGTCATTAAACTGAGCATTTATTACTATATTACTATATAATTCTTGAAAATGTTTTTGAAATCCCCTCAGTTTATTCTTTGAATCCTTTTAAATTATGCTTTATAGCAAAGTAAAGATGATTTTGACTTAATTTAAAACATACATGATCTTAAGGTTCTCTTTTAGGTAGTTTTTGTCACCACAGATGTTTTGGGCAACTCCTCTGTCAGACTGTTTGGAATGGCTATTCCTTTTCTTAGTTTTCTTGGACTCTCCTGTATTTATGAAATATAGTCACTGTGGAACAGCATTCCACTGAAGTGATTTCATCATCATACTCAAACAATCTAGCACATCAAGAAAGAATTCTCTCATAGAACAAATAAGTTTGTAGTAGGAAAAAGGTGTTTGATGTTTTCCTGATACTAGTTAATCTTAACATAGATGAGTGAGGTCTTTGATGTTTGCTTCTATTGCCATATATGTTTTTGTTGTGTTTGTAAAGGTGTAGGACTACTTGAATGAGAATACCACTTCCAACCTGGAGTAAGTATTTTATGCAAATATTATAGTATTTTATTTAAATGTTCCTGATGAAAAGCTAAGGGTATTTTGAGTCTTCAAGTTTTGAATACTTGTGAATGAGGTAAAATGTAAAATTTTCATGTAAAAACTGACAGAGCGCTACGGCTGTAGTTTTTCTAATAGTCTCACTTGGTTGGAACTCTGGAATTGTAGAAGCTATCTTACTTGTCATTGATTTTCCCTTTTTGGTTAAGGTTCCCTACTAAGTATGATTTTTAGGCTCAGTTTCAACTATATGAACAACTTTATGACAGGTCTTTTCCTTTATCCTTTTCTTGGCCTAAAAGAAAGTTTATTTCCTCTTTGGCAATATTTTAGTTTATCCTCATAGTTGGCTTTTTCTTCCTTCTCTCTTTTTTTTTAATCTGCCTTAGATGATGGCCATTTAGAGGTACAGAATGTGAATGTCAGTGTATATACACAGCTATCTTTCCAGCTCTGTAAGCTCATACTGGTGATGGGCGGCCTAAAAATGACATACAGCTCTGTCATGTGTAGCTGACTAGTGACTTGGCTGGGTTTGTGTATGTGCGTGTAGGAGAGAGGGATGTATTTGCAAGGCCTAGAGGAGGTTGTAGTCCCTATCGCTCTGCAGTAGTAGAGGAAGTGACTTTGGAATATATATTTCATAGTACTGGATTCAGTTTTGCCTTTAATAGAAAATACTGCAGTTTGGCTCTGTGTAAAGTACTGTTAACAAAAGTTAATGCATTTGTGTGAGACATTCTGTTACTGGCTAAATAGGTGAACTGTGAGGTAACAGATCAATGATGTCCAACAGAAACTCCAATTTCTATTATTTTAAATATAAAAAGACTCTTTGCTTAAATGTTTATGAGGACTTTTAAAACTGGAACTTGAATTATGTGAGTGCTTCTTTCTTCTTTTGATGCCATCTTTAAATGACAATGAGGTTACTGAACAGTGGCAGAAACTGTCTTCCCTGTATTGGGGCTCAGTAAAATCTGCATTAACAAAAAAAGCCAGACAGTAAGAGTATATTTCCTGTAGATTTCCTGCAGACTGCAGGACCTTTTCATTGGACATTTAATAATTTTTACAATGTGACTGTTCCCCAGCATGCTGTAAGTTAGGTTCAACTCTAGAGCCAATAGATCTGCTGGAGAAGCCAGCACTAGAGAATGGTATGAACTTTTGAAGAAATTTAAAAACTTTCCAGTTTGTTCTTTGAATTACTGATTGGACAGCCAAAATCATGCAAATGTATGACTACATGTCAGGTGTCTAAATATGATAAAAGATGATTTAGTAATTAAATATTAGTAGGTCTTTTATTATCATTGAGCTTTAAGTTCTCACCTACTAGTTTTAGTAATGATTTCTTGAGCACCAATATCATTAGTTACATACTCATGGCTTTAAATTCTAGTAGGATCTAAACTACTGATATTTAAAAATACATACAAAATCACTTATTTAAATATTCTCTCTGTTAAATATTTGAATGTGCAGTGTTTTCCTAATGCAAAATCAATTGTGAATGTTCGAGATGCACAGAGGAAAAGTATCTTAGAATTCATAAATTTGTAGATAAAAATAAGCTGATAGCATCTCTTAGTGTATTTCCTGGGAAGTATTTCATTAATTTTAGGCATTGAACGTCTAAGATCAATTTGTTGGCAAGGGGAAAGTTACATATTCCAGTCAAGGAATAAATCTCTGAGAATATTATGTAACTTTATTCAAAATCCATGCTAACATGTCAGTGAATCAAAGAAGAGCTTTGCTTTTTCCTAGTAGATTTGCTGTATAAAATACCTCATTTTTTGAAAAAATGGCTGCATTTTGCATGGTGGACCATGAATTTTTTCTAGAAACTAGCCAAGAAGCTTACATGTTTTTCATATTTTATACTGATACCACTTAGTCTTACCATTTAGGTTTGAAAGTGGAGTGGGTAGGAACATTACTGTATTCAGCTACTTATCTATTTATTTTACCAAGAAAGAAGAGGGAATTGGTTGAAGAAATGCTTGATGGCTGGAAAATATTTTAGCATTTTGAGGGATTTAATTAAAGTACTAGAATACCACAGAAATGGTATAAACAAAACAATTCTTGGAATGTGTTACTTCAAAACTGCTCTGTGAGCTTGATTCAAACTTCGTTTTAGAATGTGAAGATATTAGAAACTCCTAAAGTGAGATGAACATACACATATGTCTTTATTGGGGTGGATTGCCAATGAAGCTAGTGCCTTCAATATTGATTCAGGTGTGGAAAGGGTGTTGATAGTTTCCAGGGAAGTTTTAAATCAATTTGTGTAGAGGCTGATTGATTGTCTGTAAAAGTACAGTGTTGCTGGAGGTTAAAGTCTGCTCAAAGCAGCTATTTTACACATTCCACCCACTAAAACAGTGCCTGCTTTAATCAAATTCAGAATTGTTCTGTTCTGTAAGTCTTCCAGGTTTTTACACATCTCGATTAGACATGTTACTTCTATTGAGAAGGTGCATGGTACAAAATAAAGGCAGAAACTGGGGATGGAGTTCAAGTCCTGCTCTTTTGAAGACCCTGTTTTTTCACTGTGGGCATATCACATGGCTGATCTGCAGGTTGAAGAAACAGGACTTTGCTTAGATTGCTGACAGCAGGAATGCATTTTTAAAGATTGACATGCCGTAATTATGGGATCGTTATATACGCACACATTAGAAATGTTCATTAAGTCAAAGAATCAATATTGTTTTCAAATACTAAAGTCAAATTTAAAAGTTCTGTTTTCTTCTGACATTTTCTTAAATCAGTCGGGTTCTCACTGAGCATCTGTTTGAATCCTAAAACACCGGGCCCATATGCTTACAAGCTTTCTTTGGTGTCAATAGTGTCTTACTTTAGATTTTTGCTTGATCTCTCTGGCATCTTTCCTGCTCAAATATCCCTTGCTATCACGATAAGTACTTGGAATTTGGTCATGCTGTGTATTTTGTTCCCTAGCTCTTACACAAACACCAATAGTCCATAATTCAGTAGCATTTGCATAGTATTCCTTGAGTTTATAATTCCCATCTTCAGAGATACGCAGTCACTGAAGTAAGAATGGACCCAGATATTTTTCCCCACATTAATCCTTCCCTGGTTTAGATAGGACAAAAGAAATAATGCAGTTCTAAACAAAATAGCAGTGCCTAACTTTGTTTCTCCCCTTCATTTCCTCACTATTCCCTGAGAGAACTAGAGTCTGTGATCCTTCCTTTGCCTCCCCTGCTGCTGTGCATTGTCATTTGCAGAACATGAGATCTCCGTTCACTCTGGTAGTCAGCCTTCTGCATGTTTTTTAGCTGGCTGGCTATGCCAGATAGCCAGCAAGAGACTGTCTTTTAATAGTCTCACTTCACTTTTATTACTTCATCTCTGGTCCAGCCTCATCAAGTAAACATCCCCCACTATGCACTGTTCAGTCCTTAAGCCCATCTTGCCACAGGCATCAGCCAAGGATTTAATTCAAGGACTTGCATATAAATAAGGGATCACCAAAGGGTAATGGCCACCTATTGATAGCCTTACAACAGTGTCTCCAGGTTACAATCCAGCACGTAGTTCAGAGGACAGCAAGGAAGGCAGATAAATCCCACATTCAGTTTTGCACAAAGTTATGCAACAGAATTAATATATTCTTTTTTGTGGGATCATCCCATTCTTTAATTTGAAACTGCACGTCTAATTTCATCTTTTTGTATCTTTATGTATAGAGAATTAGAAAGTCAAGCAGTCCTTGCAAATGGTCATGACAACCTTATAGAGATGGATGTGTTTTCTCCAACATATCACGATAGCAGTTATGGGTATGTGACTCTTAAGTGTTTGCATGATGCTAACTGTTGACACGGAAGACAAAGTGTGATTTAAAAAAAAAAGTATTGCAACAGGAAAATATCTGGGACAAACTTCCTCATCTTTATGTCTAGTTTTTTTTTAAGTTAGGCTTTAAATAATTTGTCATACTGACTCATAGTAGATACAAAATGGTAAACTTTGACTGCCAAATCTTGCTTGCTTTGACTTAGGACAGTAAGAATGTAATTGACATTGTGTTAGTTGTCTATGGCCTGATTTTGCAAGCTGTTGCAAACTATTTGCATGAGTACACGTTTGCCATATCTAATTCCTAGCTTGTAATACATTTACTAGTTAGCAAATATTTCTGTTAGAAATGCTATGACATATTAGTACAGCATAAGGAATGAGCAAAGAAGTTAGGAAGAGTTACATACCTCATCTGTAATATTTTTACCAGCTAGTTTGAAATTGCAATTGCTGATAAATATGTAACTATAAATACAGAATTCCATATATATTACTATTTCCATTTGTTTAAATAAAGTTTATATTTTGGAGCTGTTCCATATCTAATTAACTTTATCAATAATCTATGTCTTTCTTTTGAACTACGTTTTGTCATTCTTATGCCAAATCAGTATAATTCATTTCTATTCCACACGCACACACACAAAAAAAAACCCTGACAAAGCAGTACCATTTCCGAACTGTTAATCATAAAATTACTTTTTTTTGTTTGCTTGTTTATACTGTGGTAAAAATCAGATTTTTATGTCCAAATTCTGTTTTGCTAATGGTAACTCTTAACTTTATAAAAGGGACAACGTGCTATTTGATTAAATGAGATCTGCAATTGCCTACTAATTAATCTGTAATATATATTGACACAGTACATTGATCTGCTTCTTATCCCAAAAACTCTTAAGCTTTCACTTAGCTACAAATTAAAATCAACAGCAGGAAGAGAATGGTATGTTAAATTCAATTAGTCAATCATTATCAGCAAACTCAAAGATATTGCAGATATTTGCCAAAAGATCCCAATACATTTTCTTCAAAATAAAAATGTAAGCATACTGTAGTAAAAAAGAACAAAGCCAAATTTTATTGTTCTCTGTAGGCCAATTACCATACAATACTGATTCAGATGCATAATTGCTGTAGTAGAGTTAATAGAACCATGCCTGGTTTATGCTTTGTATGTTTGTAATGGGACCACCAAATGCAAGTACTTTAGCAAATGAACTATGTTATATGAAATTTCTGTTAGTTGATACTAATTCAGGTAACAATACAATGACATTTGTCTTGTTTGTAATCCATTCATTTTTAAAATTGTGCTAGCAGGGATCATCCCCTGGTGTGAAAGTTGTCCATAGATAATAATACATCAGTTCCAAAGCGTAATAGATTTGAGACTAGAACATGCTATCAGCATGAAGATTCAGTTTATCAGTGTCACTAACATACTGTGTCACAGCTAGAATCATTATATATTTGTTTCTTTGTTTTCATATCATGCGTGTATTACGTTCTGATATACTGTTTCTTCATTTGTAGTGTTTACAGAGAGAATATTAATCTAATGAATTTGACAATTCTAGTGTTAAGAATGATAATAGAAATAGACATTTTACATAGACATTCTAATGATTCATAGGCCTAGACCCAAAGAATAGTTGTTTATAGCTTCGAGAGATTTGTTCACAGTGCATTAATTATCCTAAGACTGCTGGAAACCTCAAAGTATTTTAATGGTATGTATTGTTGGCTTTATTCTTTTTTCTAATGTGTAAACATATATTAGTGTACCTGTTGACAAATCATCTTAGTTTGAATTAAGAAGTCTGTTTTCCTTTTACTTAACCTGTTAGTCCTATTCCCCAAGTTACTTAGATGTCAAAACCTGAAAATATGTAAGATTCACTATTTGTGAATGACTGTATTTATATTACTTATAGATAAAGCTTGCTAGTATTTTCTATTTCTATATTTTTCTATATTCTATATTTTATATTTTATACAGTCTCCCCATTTTCTGAAAATGTCATATTTTTGCAGGGTTGGAATTTGAAAACTTCATGTTGTATTTAAGTAGGAATTCTTTGCAAGGAGGTTGATCAGGGATTTTTCTCATCTGTCGGGGGAAAAGTTCAGGAGAGCTGAGTTTAGGGCATACTGAATTAAACTTAAGAGTGATAGAGGAGAAAACTGACAAAGTCTGGGTACAAAAGGGGTGGAAGTGGGTGTCCAAAGGGTAGATGGAATAGTCCTTAAGAACTGGTTGGTTAGGCAAGATAGGAAATAGGTAAAATGCTAGAAGACTAGAGGCTGAATATCTGCAATGAAAACTGAGATAATTTTTTGTTCTTTACTGCTTGTGATTACTTGTGAAATCCTTTTGAATTGCATGCACCTCACCATCCGTAGGACTGACTCAACATAGTTAGAAACCTTGGCTGCTGGAATATGTTCAACTAGTGACAGAAGCCAGAGATAATCAAACCAAAGATTTTCTCTCTGTGGTGTCCTATGCAGATAGGAAAGCTTTCAATATGATTTCTGAAGTTTCTTCAAACTTTCTTTAAAAAAATCACAAGTTAAAAGAACACTTTAGTAAAAAATTTTCATCAACATCATAAAGTTAGCACACAAAATTTGCGAAATTAAAAGCTAACTTCTTTCTACAGTTGCTTGGCTGCAGCTGAACTTGCCATCCCAATAAGTGCAGCTGGAGTTGAACCAGAAGGGAATTTTAACAGATTCTGGAGATTCTTTCTGTCGCATTCGAACAGGTGAGGAAACAATACCAAATGTCATGGCAAAACAAAGACCTGGATGACTGCATAGTGCCTGCATTCAGCATCTCTGATAATGCTGATTGCACAAAGTCTAGCTGCAGAAAGATGTGTGTGGAAATGAGTACCATAAGTGATAAAGCATCACCCTCCTCGTGACATCGTGGGCACACGATGTCCTTCTCTGCCTTGTTGAATCCATGAATGGTGGTCTCTCAGTTCTGTGAAATTTGTCACATGGCGTATGAGAGACTATGCAAGCATAGTATTCGAGTTTTCAACAAGGAACGGTAAGGACTGGAAAACAGGAATGGCTGTTGTATCACACGTGTGTGCACAGTTGCCTAGCCGGTCGTAGTGGCTGTAACTCAGAGGTTATGACAGTGCTGTCACTGTAGTGACACGACTCTGGCTGTGTGAGTGACTGCTTATACCATAGGAGTTGCAGCACAGAGTTCATCACGAGATATCACAGACTCCAAATTGCAAGAGAAACACAGCTATGGACATCAATAAGTGAGCTGAGGTTCACGATGCATTATGATGGAATCTTCAGCCTGCTTGCAGCTTGAGGCAGAAACAGATCCTGTCAGTCACTGGCAGAATAATACTTCACTTCTTTAAATTCCCTCTGGTTTGATCTTCTTTTAAAATGTCCAGTAGCTCAGTCAGTCCTTTCAGGGGCAGACAAAATTTCAACCTTTGTTCCAACTTCTGAATTAATTCTTGGGTAAATAATACAGCTCTGGGTCCCTCTTAGACCGCATTTCTTTTTCAAATAGTCTCCATGTGCCTTTTGAGACATTTTGAGCAATTGTTCTCTTTCAACTTTATGAAGACAGCAAGGATGGTAAAGAGATTGGAGGAGTAGTTGTGCTCTACATTTCTTTGATTTTCTGCCTGGAAAGTTTAACTTATTCAATATTTAAGACAGGAACTGGCCAAGGTTAGAATGCCTCATCTCAGAGAAAACTTTTCCTGTCTCAGTCTTGGTAGGGATATGATTCCAAAAGAGCAGAGAAGATAAAGAGTTGTAATATAAATCCCTACTGCTCACATAAGCATTTCAGGTCCTCACTGCAAAATTCAGATGCTTTCCTCTGCTCTCCCTTCCTTTGGAGAGGGGAGAACAGCAATAGCATAAATGCTACATCAGAAATACTGAATTCAGAGTCAGAAAGTGCGGTAAAGGGCTACCAAGTTCTCTCCCAGCTGCTGCCTCCTTCAGAAGTGAACATCACCAACAATATCAAGAGCCAGGTCACTTACTGTAACCTAGGTGGAAGTCTCTGTAAGTACTAGTCCTCTGAGAGACCCAGAGGAAGCCTGTAAGGAGAACAGAGCTACTTCCTATTTTTTCAGCAATACATAAATCTAGTTTCACTCTCATCTGGAAAGTAAGTAATGGGACAATCCTGCAATGAACAGTATGAGTAACTCCAATTGAGACAGGTTTATTTCCTTGTCCACCCAGCATGAGGAATTCCTTGCATCAGACTCTCCTGCTCATTTCTGCAAAGTGTGGCTTAGCATTGTATGTTCCCCTAGTTCATCTTCACAAAGCACAGCACAGCAGAGAGTAGCATGAAGGAGCAGACTTGCCAGGGCCATCTGATTATCCTATCTTTTGATCCTAGGTATGCAGAAATGAACTCCTCCTTCACTGGGGTACAGAAGTAGCAGCATGAATCTGAATTTGGAGGAGTAAATATAGGATAACAGGTGCCCTCTGCATCCTGTAGCACTGTATTCTTTCTTGTACTGCCAAGAAGGTAGGGGTGGTGCAGAGGAAGTTTGGAACTTTTGTCATCAATCAGTCCTTCAAGTCACCCTGTCTGCTGTGGCTTTCACAGCAGATTGGGTCTCTGCCGTGTCTGAATTGCTCTTTGAAGCTTCAGCTGCAGGTTGCTGTGCCTGACTTCTCCAGCCTTTCTCCAGCAGCAATCAGCAGTGGAGCTGAGGCCTGCAGGGTCCAGATGTGAAAGAACACATGAGCAGGAAGGCAGACAGTTACAGCCCTAGTAGGACTTTTGTTCTTTCTTGGATTTCGGTGTTCAGTCTGTAAAGAAAGCAGGTCCTTGGTGTAAACCCAGCCAAATTCAAGCAAGTGTTACCATATGTAAAGTGTTTTTCTGAAACATTTGAATAAGCTGGTAGAAGAGGCTTATCTCCATTTCCCACAGATGTTTCCTCTGTTTTTGCGTATGGATAATAGCTGTCTTCTCTTTCTTTCTTTCCCCCAAACTTTGATCATCATTTCATCTGCTGTGATCTTGGAGCTTTTTCTGGGATTGTGATAGTATTAATACTGGCTCGAAGGAAGTGGAAATTCACTTTTATCTCTTCCTAAGCAATTTTTTGATTGCGATTCTGCCCAGAAAATAAACTAAGACAAATTCACAGCATAACACAGTTTCTGTGCTGGCTTGGATTTATGTTAAATGCAGCCATATGGTTCTGTGGAAGTCAGTCATAAGCCTGTGCTAAGGGCAAACACCACCAGCTACAAGGTTTCATCTCAGAAGAATGTTAAAAGAAGATGAAGACAGGCATAAAGTGTTCACAGAGAAACAAAAATCCAATTCCTGCTAGAGCCTGCTGGGAAAGCTTATCTCATGCATCAATGAGCTAGAGTTCACATGAAACCTAGCCAGTAATTTCTGTTATCTTTTACATCTTTCCTATAATGTCAGTCGGCAGAGATTAATCTTTTCTTTCTGTTTCCTCAACTCAGTGCAAGGAATCATATTTATTGATGTGATCTATCCATTAGTGAATCAGGCAGAGCTCTCTAATGTCAGGTGGCAGGTGAGGGTCATGGTCTCTCTCAGAGAACCCAGTTCAATTCAGCATGAATAGGGTCTGTGAGCAGAGAGGCCACACCAGTCTGTAGGTGCAGTACTATGATTGATTGCAATCTCGGACCACCGTCTTTCACACAGTTAGTGGTTGTCTTCTGGTTCTGACAGTTAATGTATATCGTAGGGGGTTTTTGAACAAACACAAAAGCATCATAACCCATCCCCAGGAGGGAAACATTCAGCTGGTTTGCGTTAAGGAAAGTCAGGGAGAGAGAAACACAAAATCTTAAATGAGAGAAGTTGGAGCAAACTAAAATAGCTGCAGCTGGATATATCCTTCCTCTCTTTTTAACTTTCTTAAGATTAATTGCTTTCTTTGTATAGAAATGGCAAAGAATATGCTAGGTCTTTATACACAGGTAGATAGACATGCACTGTCTCTGCATGTGTCAGTGATGACGACTTTGAGGTAGAGCTCCCAAACCTTAGAAGTCTGTTCTGTCTGACCCATGCCCATTTGAAACTTCAGAAAAATAAAAAGATCAAGTTGCAGCTACCCTTATGCTTTACTTGCTTACATTGGTCTCATGGTGCTGCCAAACTTGTGCAGAAGGTACCATTATGTTTTTGAAAAGCAGAATTACTGATTGCTTCTGTCTCCAGCTAGGTGCATTATGAATTGGGACCATTTGGGGGAAAATCTGGTGGTTTATTTTTGGTTCAGATGAGCAGTCATCACAGTTGTGTTCATTACAAAACAGAATAGTTCACAGTTTTTATTCCTAGAAATTCAACAATACCATTATATTAAACATCAAACCCAGCTCATTAGGAGTACTATTTGAATTCTGAGCAGAGAAGTCATGTCTCCTGATGTTTTGGTCCTGATATATAAATATGTCACCAAACCATAAATTCACTAAAATTCTCAACTTAGAGAATTCAACTCAACTTAGATTCAGCCAAAATGGATTTGATAGAAGTTTTGTCCACCTCTGGAGGCTTAAGAGAATGCAATTGATGTGCTCCTAATTCTAAGCGTCTAAGATGCAGATATTACCTCTTGTGCCTTGGAGTTAATCCAGGCTAACAGATTGAGGACCTTAGCAGAATGCATAAGACATATTACATGGTTTTGCTTACGAATGTGTTAATTCATGTAATAATGCCAATGGATTCAACACACCTTAGAGGCAAATAGATAATTTTTAACAGAGTTAGATACTGGCAGATTTGAGTTGGTTTGGAGGGGAAGATTAACCTATGCTCCACAACATAAAAATTGGTGTGGTCATTTCATGATGTATTTAATTTGTGATTACAGAAATCAGCATGGTGTTGCCTTAGCTGGAAGAGTCCAGCAAAGTACAGTGGTCTTTTGGGCCAACAGTGGTCTCCTGTGCTGGTAATTGCTATTGAGTCCAGGGTTTATCTCAAATTGCAAGAACAGATGAGTCAACTATAACAGATTAGTGGACTTCTTGCTTACACGAAATGAAATTTTTAGAGAGTCACAGATATATCTAAATATTTGAGGATCTTTTAATACCTAGGATTAAAAGAAACAAATGCAAAAAAATGTAGGGATAGTTTTTCTTTCCTCTTTCACCTCTCCTCAAATCACTTTCTATTCTGTCAATTTTCAAATGTCAGTTTTGATTTATTTTGCACTGAAACAAGAGGTACCTGAAAATAGCTCTCTTCAACTCCACAGTTGCCTTTGCCTGACCCATAAAAGGCCTAAATTTTGCTTTTTTGCTTTAGGCAATTACTTCTTAATGTTTTTGTAGGTTTTACCCTAAAAATAAAGTGAATCAAACAGTAATATTATAAATATTCATCTTTGTATACTGCAGGGCAAACAGAACATACTCATTATACAAGAACAAGGGAATAATCTGTTGAATTTAAATTGAAATTGATAGAAGAAAATACATTTTGATATAGTGCGTGTTTAGCCTACAGAACAAAATGCCATAAGACATCAGTGAGAGCATGAGTTTTGAATTGTTTAGAGAAAGAGCAAGCTGTTAGTGAATAAGTAGACTGGAAGGCATTCATCCCCTCCCTTTGTACTGGCCAGTTTCTGGCAGGGCATTGTTCCTGGTGATCTAGCCTACTACAGTAATTCCTGTTTCTGCTTATTTGGTTACAGTTTTACACAGATTTTGTACATGCAACTGTTGTCTATCAAGTAAGTTATCTCTTTCTCCACAATTTTTGGAATGAACTAATTTTCTCATTGTGCTACACATGCTTTTGGGAATCCTACCCCTTACACTGACTTTTAGACAGAGACCTCCTTCAGAAGTCCAGGGCAGAGATCATTTCGAACGTTGGGTGCCTATGGTAGTGCAGTCTTCTGAGGGTAACAGCTGTTCTTCCTCAGTTATCTCCTAGTGGTGGGCTGTAATGGTCTGAAGGGCCACGTGTCACTAACACCATCCTGGAGCTGACCAAACATTGCATTTAGTACATTATAGGAGACTGCACTGCAAGGAGCCTGTACTGAAATGGCACTAGGACATTTGTTGCTGATCACAGTGGAATCTCTCTATTCAGAAACATGACCAAAGTAATAGATTTATTCTCTTTCATATTTTTCAGGTACTGTTAGTGTACAACCATACACAAGATACAAAGATTTAGGAGGGAGGGATTTAGGGGTTTTAAACTCATATATTCTAAACAAAACTTTATTCTGGATCAGTGGTATTATAGGTCTTAAGATGGGGAGCATTTAGTTGTTTTATGCACATAAGGCCTAGCAATATTGACTTTTATTCTGTGATAGCACTCGTCAACTGAATAATGATGTTGCACAAAATAACAATAACTGCCTTTCAATCTCACTGGCAGGATGATAAAATATGATACATATTCTGATGTACTTTGAGAAGTTCAGTAGAATTTTGCTGGGCCTTATTCACAATTCTATATTTAGTACGAATTTTGTAAATGTTCCATATGACTTTTAATACAGTGTGACATACTTGCCATGGGATTCAGCACTATATTGGCAGGATTGCATTTTATGAAATAATTTAAAACAGAACTAAAATACTGCCGAAAAAGTTTTTTGAAATTATAAGGTAGGCTTTTTCATGTCTTCCAAGTATTGCAAAGCATTCTATATATATGATGCCCAAAATTAGAGAAATTAATCTTTTGCAAGGTGAAGCAATTTCAGCATAAGCTAAAAATAGTAATGTATCTAATGTAAAAATTACATTAGAAATGTTAAAATTATGCAATAACTCTATTCAAATTGAGACCAGTCTATTTATAAAGTATTGTGTAATATTCCTTTCTGCTTGATGATAGTTTATATAATATCTCAGCTTCTGGCAGTCTGGAGTCTAGGACCTTTCAGACGTGTTTATGTAATATTGCATTCCTTGATGCATAGTATCCATTTTCTTCTAAACTGCGGTCAAAAGTTCTTGTCATAGATCCTTTTGTAAAGAAAGTTATTCTAAATCACATTTCTGTTGCTGGACACCTGGCTATCATATATCAAAAGTATTTGGGCTTCTGGGCTGAGTCTTACTGTCCTTGGATATTTTGATAATCTATCTCTATTTCTCTAAAGACACAGTTTTAAGTTAACTTAATCTTTCTGCTGAACTTGTGGACAGTTTTTATCACTTTTTTTTCCCCCCTTCTGTTTTCCCATTTACTGAATTTGGTAGAGAGTGCTTCGGTTTTATCTTCCACAGAGGAAGTGGCAGCACAGAGAAAATCCGATTTGGTGTGAATCCTCTCCCCGCCCCCAGCTTGAGAAGGAAGAAGCCATCTGCATGTCAGCCAGTGCACACCAGCACTTGGTGCTCAAAGAGTACTGAGTTAAATTAACAGCATGATTATTTTACTTTTATTCACATGCTTCTGTTTTCTGAGCCGCCACCTTTGAGGTTTTTGATGCTGTATTTCTATCTTTCCTTGTAAGGGCAGAAGCTTAAGTAAAATGCCTACCATATGTGAAATAAGGGTACGTCCCAGCTGTCTTTGCATCCAAGGATTACTTTATGACATAACTTTGTATTTTGCTACCAGTCTGTAGTTTGGATTTGTTAGATACTGAAAACTTCCCCCTAAAATGTTAAGATTAGCTGCACTTTTTAAATAGGAAAATCCTATTGAATAAGCTGGCAGAAATATATATTGCATAAATCTAAAAATAGAATGTTATTTGCTTTAAAAGTAGAATTAAATATTTAATAAAACAGAACTGGCTTGTCTTGTAAAATGCTAGCATGATTCACTGGATTTTTGTACTCCATAGCCTAATAAAATATTTAAAGTGCTGCTTACGTGAAGATCTAGCAAGTTCATGTTATGTGATCAATTTTGAAGGGAAGATACACTATTGCAGATGCTATAAGCTCCCTATGAGATGAAATATAGTGTAATTTCCCCGAAGTCAGTGCCTGGTCAAGTAGTGCAAACAGTTTAGGTTTAGAAATTAGCTATTTGAGTTCCATGGTTTGAAAAGACATGGTCGCTAGATATATAGATAATTAAAATCTTTTGTGGATGGATTATGTTTCAAGAGCATAAGAATTTCAGCATTATCTGGAAGCAGCCTGGATTTGTTGTCAGATACCATATCCTTCTAAGAGTCTCATAGGAACAGTTTGGCATGGCTCAGTGAGGCAGACAAGATGTGCAAGTCTGATAGCATTACACTTTAAATACTTATCACTTGGAATTAATGTAGCAGGAGGGTCTCTGACAACTTTGTTAGTAACTCCACTCATTAGAAATAGAGAGAGCCAAACAAATTTTCTTAACCCACATGAAGATGCCAGCCTGGCTTTTCTGTCATTATTTTTCCCTCAGTGTTCAGCCAGACAGTGCAAGCACTCTGGCATTGTATTCATGGAATTCAAAGCAAAGGAGAATAGCTTGAAGTGAGGAGCTGTGTGCTGTGTGCTGCCTAAGACTACATACTCCTGAACTCCTACTGCTGAATTCCTACAGCATTCTTCTGTGGAGAAGCTCGCTGATCATGGCATGGACAGGTGCACTCCTCACTGGGTAGAAAACTGGCTGAATGGCTGGGCCCAGAGGATGGTGAACGGAGTTACATCCAGCTGGTGGCCAGTCAAGAGTGGTGTTCCCAATGGCTCAGTATTGAGACCAGTCCTGTTTAATTTCACAGATGAGTCAGAAGGGACCCGCAGGGATCATCGAATTTAACTCCTGGCCCTGCACAGGACACCCCAAGTGTCACATCATGTGCCCGAGAACATCGTCCAAACGTCTGTTGAACTGTCAGGCTTAGTGCTGTGGCCACTTGTGTGGGGAGCCTGTTCCTGTGCCCAGCCACCCTCTGGGTGAAGAATCTTTTCCTAATATCCAACCTAAAGCTTCCTTAACACAGCTTCATGCCACTCCCTTGGGCCCTGTTCCTGGTCACCAGAGAGAAGAGATCAGTACCTGCCCCTTCTCTTCCCCTCACAAGGAAGTTGTAACTGCAGTGAATTCTCCCCTCAGTCTCCTCCAGGCTGAAAAGACCAAGTGACTTCAGTTGCTCTTCATATGGCTCCCCTCAAGGCCCCTCACCCTCTTCATAACCCTCCTTTGGATGTTCTCCACCAGCTTTATATCCTTCTTGTATTGTGGTGCCCAAAACTGCACACAATATTCAAGGTGAGGCCACACCAACACAGAGCAGAGTGGGACAATCACCTCCTTGACGAGCTGGTGATGCTTTGTCTGTTAGCAACCATCTTTATCAATGTTTTATTCATGAGGAGATAGAGTACACCCTCAGCAAGTTCACAGAGACACCAAGCTGGGTGGGGGTGTTGATCTGCTGGAGGATAGAAGGTTCCACAGAGAGATCTGTACAGGCTGGATCAGTGGGACAAGGCCAATTGTATGAGGTTGAATAAGGCCAAGTGCCAGGTATTGCATGTAGGTCACAAAACCCTCCTGCAATGCTTCAGGCCGGGGAAGAGTAGCTGGAAAGCTGTGTTGCAGAAAAGCCCTGCAGGTGCTGATCGACAGCAGCTGAACATGAGCCAGCAGTGTGTCCAGGTGGCCAAGAAGGCCAATGGCTTCCTGGCCTGTATCACAAATAGAGTGGCCAGCAGGACCACAGAAGAGATCTTCCCTGCATAGTCAGCACTGATGAGGCCGCACCCTGAGTGCTGTGTCCAGTTCTGGGCCCCTGACTACAGGAAAGACATTGAGGTGCTGGAGCACATCCAGAGAAGGGTAACAAAGCTGGTAAAGGGTCTGGAGCACAAGTCTGATGTGGAGCATCTGAGGGAGCTGGGGTTGTTTAGCCTGGAGAAGAGAAGGCTGGGGGATTCTTACCACTCTCTGCAACCACCTGAAAGGAGGTTATGGCAAGGTGGGAGTTGGTCTCTTCTCACAAGTAACAAGCCATAGGACAAAAAGAAATTGCTTCTAGTTGCACTAGGGAAGGTTTAGATTGGATATTAGGAGAAACTTCTTCCTTGAAAGGCTTGTCAAGCATCAAAACAAGTCTGCCCAGGAAAGTGGTTGAGTCATCATCCCTGCAGGTATTTAAAAGATGTGTAGATGTGGCATTTGGGGACATGGTTTAGTGGTGGACTTGGCAGTGCTGAGTTAACAGTTGGACTCAATGATCTTAAGGGTCATTTCCTAATGTTTCTAGGATTCATTTATAAGAGTCACAATTTTCTTTCATTCCTTGATGCCTGAGGTGGACTGTCAGAGCTATGACAGTTCACATCATCTCCCAAGTTTACCTATGGGATTAACTCCTCAAAGGCTTTGAGAATATGGATTACAGTGTCTAGTAGGCTGTGCTCTACCAAAGCCAACATCTCAGTTGTCACTTTCTCAGAGAAAAAAAAAATTAAAATATCAGTGATAGACTGTTTTATTGCACTATTTTGTTAAAGCTTAAAGTATATGGAGTTCTATTCAAATGCTTGTATAATGTCAATTTCCAATTTTAGTCTGTTGAGTCTAACAGAGAGAACAGGAGGATGTGAAAATTGCAGGTTGTTCAGGCAGCTTCTTATTTTTAACATAGAAGCTGATGTACAGAAAGGAGTATTATTATATCTACTGTATGACTTTCTTTCTGTCCCCCAAAACATTACACATTGCACATGGAAAGGGAAACAGCTACCTTTGTGTTTGGTGTTTTTCTTGGGATCTGTGTAGACACTGTGAAATATACCTGGACAGAGCAGTTATCATATGTAGCCAAAAATGAAAGATCAATAAAGGTCAAGTGGATAAGACACTTTATCAGGACTTAATGAGTTAACATGATTCTGTGAATCTGTACCATCAAAGTAATGCTGTTGTAGAGGTGTAAAACATTTTTACATGGGGGTAGTTATTATTTTGGTGTTTGCTACATTGAAAATATCACAACTTTTAATAAAGTACCTTCTTAGGATTTAAACCACCGGGGCTTTGTCTTTGGAGATTGTTGGTAATCCTCTGGGCTCAGAAGTCAAAAAAAGTTGGGATGTGCTGATGTGCATCAGTAGATCTGGTGCATATCCTTCCATTGGTGCTGCCATCAAGTTTAATACTGTTCAGAATGAAGTAACCTATGTAAAGTATTTCATGGAATCATGTTTGTAATGCAAATATTTTCAAGTAGATGGCCTTTGCCAAGATGTACTAATTCATCTGTTAACCTCCCATAGCAAAATCACCTATAAACAACAAATCTTGTTTATCAACTGCTGGCATTTTTTTCAGGCTGCAGTGGGGCAAATTACTTTCTAGTGTCTCTACAGTGTAAATTGATCCGTTGGTATGCAAGGATCCAAGCATGGATCCCAGAGGATCAAAATCCCATCAGCTAAGAAGCAGTTCACAGTGCCACGTGGCGTAACTAGTAAGGCTTTTCCCCTCCACAGCTAGCTCAGTTGGTGCTGGATCCTCTGACCTGTGCTGTATAGGTGACAGGCAGTAGGCAAATACAGTGTAGGTGTGCGCTTACCTTCAGGAGGACGTGGGTATCAGCAATTCATGAGTGTCTCTTACCTATTGAAAAACTCAAAACACCTTTCTAGTTCTGTTTAGCTGTGTGGTTTGTAAGTTCCAAGTCTCCACAGTATGCTGTCTTACAATTTTAGTTATAATGTATTCACTTCACAAAGGTTAATTAGGTGAGGGTGAGCCATGTGCTACAGAGTTGCCAACATAAATTGATCAAAACTCCCTGGTGCAAATATCTTTCTTTGAGTGAGGTTTTGTTGTTCATAGAGTACGTGCATCAGGAGAAAAACTCCAGGTAGTATAGCCGTGCTTAAAGGCTCTTTCAAAATAATGATGGTTGCATGAACTAAAATTAAAGCATTCTACCATAGAGAAGCTCAGGAAGTGATATTTTCTTTGGAAATTCTAATTGAAAAAAAATAGTTTGCTAGTAACTCACAGAGTGTCTTCACTTTGACTTTGCTTTTCATATATGTTGCTGGTTCTTGGTCTTCTTGAGCACTTAATATATTTTTTTAGAGTACTTCTCCTAGGCTTTAACTGGCTGCTGTACCCATAATCAGATCTTTTTATGGTAAAATTATGTGCGAACAGATGTGAATTAGTGAACTCAGTATTTAGGACACAGACCAAAAAAAAATCTTTTAACTGACTATTTTTGGAAAAGTTGCCAAAAGTTTGTAACTGAGAGATTGCTGTTTTCCTTGTACTTAACCCAGGAAAGCTGTGATAAGTAGTGTGGGCTGCAGTCACATTGCTCATTATTGACTTTTTAATGGAGTTCCCTGTAGTCTGCAGCAGAAGCCAACACAAATAAACAGCAGCAGCAAGCCTGTCCCTTCTTGTTGGATAAACTATGAGAGACTTCCTCCCTACTACACTATATTTTGGGTAGTTCTGTTTCCTGTCTGGATACCAGTGTGTTACTAATGTTTGGGGGGCTTTAGTCTTTAGTTAAAGGAAAGGTGTCTTTTTATGTGTGTCATGAGTGTCATAACAAGTTATTGCTTCTATGACCCTTTGTGGATTGGATGTTGTTAGCTATTTGAAAAATAGGCAACATTAAACAAAAGAGTTATGATTGCCTGTGCTCCAGCTTTCTTCACTTTTATACTTTACTGTGCGCTCTTTCTTTCACAGGCATTTCCTATTCAAAACAGGAACAGGGACCACACCGCTGTTCAGTACTGCAACACCAGGGTACACAATGGCATCCGGCTCTGTTTATTCCCCTCCTACTCGGCCACTACCTAGGAACACTCTATCCAGAAGTGCTTTTAAATTCAAGAAGTCTTCGAAGTACTGTAGCTGGAAATGTACTGCACTGTGTGCTGTAGGGGTCTCAGTGCTGCTGGCAATACTGCTGTCCTACTTTATAGGTGAGTTCCATTTTTTATAATTGTCACTACAAACAGTGGTGTCTGATGGATTGTATATGGACTGTGATATACTAACCTTTAACTAGCAAAGTCTTTGGTAATAGTAAAAGCCACATGGATTTAATGAAAAGTCCCAGTTGTTTAGAAGAATTAGAAAATTTTTGTATTTTGCAAGCATTCTGTAGCTTGATGGTTGGTCAATTAACTTCTAAGAAGTATTTGAACTACAATTAGATTGTGTGTTGTCAAGTTCTTAAAAAGTATGTGTAAAATACAGGCTGTAAAAAGTCCATGATGTGAATACAACTTGCAGCTTATCTTTGCTGAAATATGGCTAATAAAATCTTTAGGAATGCTAACTATCATGTAATTTCATCATTACATACATGTACATTTGTGTATATAGCTAGAGAAATAGTCTAATACAGACGTTTGATTGCAAAATAGGGAAAATAATTGTCCAAAAGGACAACATGCAGTGAAGATGTAGACTTCTTCCTCTCTTGTGGATTGTTTATTTTATATTATTGTCACTTTTTTCTATTTGTTTGTTAAATTCCATTTCCCAAATTTTATTTTAAAAGATTTCCTTTATGTCTTCATCTCTTTAATTATTTATTTTCATAAATGTTCACTATAATTCATTATGTAATTTGAGTTAATAGGAGTTAATAGGAGCAGTGCTTGTCTATGAGAAAATGTCATTGACTTTAATAAGGGAATAGAACAGGGTCATTTTGCGCTCGTAACTTCCTCTGCATCTTTGTCCACATTACAGATTTTTTCACCTCTGAGTCCATAAATGGTCTTCAAAGACTTTCTTTTAACTGATTTGTTAATTAGAAGTTTAAGTCACCACATTTTTGCAATCATAAGTGTAATGGTCTGGGTTTTGTTATTGGTTGCACACAAGTTTAGAGTCTTGAGCAGTCAAGAAAAGAAAATAGAAAGAGGAGAGTCAGTCTCTCTTTCCCTCTTTTTAAAATCAGTGTAAATTAATAATAAAGGTTAGAAGGCCTTAAGATCCTTAAATCTTCATTGCCTTTGTTAAAACAAGCTTGTTTCATTTCAATGCAAGACACAGCATAAGCTGTATAAAGCCTTTGAAGTAGTTCTTACTGGGTTGAAACTCCTGTGAAAAATGCAAGAAACTGGATTGCTGAGTAGCTGGAGAAATTCCCCTCTGACCCAGCAAAGCAGAGCTCCCTGTGCACCCTTTCCACCTCAGCTGCCAGCCCCAAAGAGCAAAAGACGTCTGTGCAAATGTAGGGCGTGCCTCTGCTCTTCAGCCCCCTTCAATCATTGGATTTATGGTTATTTTGTGTGACTATGCACAGGAGTTTAAAGGTGTGGTTTAGAGTTAGTTAAGCTTTGACACTAGATTTTTAAGTGGGTTTGAAATAATCCCACTTATAAAACACATTAATTGTGCTTAGTCTCTGTAACATTGCCTCATAAATCATCAGAAGTAAACATCTGCTACTAAATAAATGCATAAATACGAAAGAAACAATTCAGCATGAATATCACTGTCAAGAGCTGGGAAAAACAGCCATACATATAGTAAAACACTGGAGACCTGATTGTGAGCTGAGGTCTACACTTTGCTAGCCCCAAAGAGCCAGATTACTTATGAATCTGAGGGGCACAGGAAGATAGCTGTACTGGATTATTTCTCCCATAGGCACATTAAGAAATATAAGCATGTCTAATGCGCCTCTATTCCTGTATTCGGGAAAAAGAACTGAGCTTTCCAGTGAGTGAGAGCTTTCAGCTCCACACATCATTTATTCACATACCCTGTGAAAAAAAAAATATATAGCTGTACAACATTTCATTTCATGGGCGCACGCCAGCTCGCATCCTTGCTGAAATAAACAATGCACAACGGCCTTCCTCTGCCCATAGTCAATAGGGAGCTCAATGCCTACTGGTGATATTACACATATTTCAGCTAGCTCAGCAATCTAAATGTAAAATTCAGCACTCAGGGATGCTCTCTAGAGAACTTCGTGTCCATAAAATCACGAATGGATTACACTCATTTATATATGTGGTTTTCCCATCTCTACAGATGTAATATTAGAAATATTCTCCATTTAATAGGCCATCCAAGTATAAATCAGTAGAAATCATTAATGTAAGATGGAGGAAGTCCTTCATCTTGGTTAACCATTTCATAGAATCATAGAATGGTTGGGGTTTGAACAGACATTTAAGATCATCTAGTTCCAAACCCCCTGCCATGGACAGGGCTACCTTATGCTACACCGGATTGCTCGAAGTGCCATCCAACATAGCCTTGAATACATCCAGGAATGGGTCATCCACAGCTTTTCTGTGAGGGCACCCTCACAGTAAAGAGGTTGTTGTCTGACCACCCTCACAGTAAAGAATTTCTTCCTAGTATCTAATCTAAACCTGCCCTTAAAGCCATTGCCCTTTCTTGTGTCTTTGTGAGAAGTCCCTCTCCAGGCCTCTCTCAGGTCCCCTTTAGGTAATACAAGGCTGCTACAAGGTCTCCCCAGAGCCTTCTCTTCTCCAGGCTGAACAACCCCAGCTCAGTTAGCCTGTCTTCAGAGGAGACATGTTTCATAACATAGGTGTGAAAGGGAAGTGATTGAGTAGGCAATTGGGTGTAACATAAAAGGAAGGGAAGGACTGCAGTATAGTGTGACCTCTAGCATCCCGCAACATGCCTCCGACACAGCGGTCTGGCATGTCTGCTGAGGTTTACAGCACGTGCGGTGACATGTCACATTTGTATAGCCAGTTTGAGATGTGTTTTGAACTTCACAGAGATATGTTGCCACAAGCGTGAAAATGCTACAGCCTTGTAGCATTTCCGTGGAAGAAGGAATTCAGTATGAAGTATCACTGTCAAGAGCTGGGAAAGCCAGGCATTTTGCAGCATGATTGCTGCAAAATATGCCAATACACATTGATAAGGAGCATAGTGTGGCTGATGTCTGTTGTGTGACTGTGGCAGCTACAGACTGAAGGACTAATAGGACCACTCCTCCAGTGAATGGTTGTGTAACCAGGCCCTTCTCAGAAATGCAGAGAGATGAACATGTCATGCCCAGGCTTATTTTAGTTACAGTGAGTATGGGGTAGAGGAAGTGTCTTGAGATCCCGCTGCCTCTGCTCAGGCGACATAAGGCAGAAGAGACAGTTTGCTAGACTTCATGTCTGCCTTTACAGAACTGCTCAGTCAATTACTGCTCCGTCAATTAGCCCAGCCAGAGGAAGGAGCTGCAGCAAGAGTCTGGTGCGTCTTGCACTTCTTCCATCACTCTGACAGGAAAGACTCCTACGTTTACAAAGTCTGCAAAGATGAGGTGAGAGCAGAGAGTGTCAGCATGGGTAGAGACCAGAACAAACACTGCACTCTAAAGCCACTTATGCAGTCTTAGGGATCAAAAGGAATTGAAAATGTTATTTCAGTGTAAAGGAAGTCTTCCCAAGCATTCTTGCTTTTCTACCCCTTTTCAGCCATTCTGCAATGTACAAAATATTTAAGCTTACTCTTCCTGTCAATTGGACATGCTCATTTTTAGAGAAAATAGTGAGTTGCGGAAAATGTTGGTCCTTTGCTTAGAGGTTTCATCTACTGATAAATGGTTGAGAAAGTGGTAAAGCAACAGAAACATGCAAGTGCTGAACCAAAAGATAGTGCAGAACATATAGACGAGAAGAATTAAAAATAGCTCTAGTTTAAAATAAATGATTCAAGGAAAAGCTCCCTGAAATGACAGGTTAAGAAATGGGGAGTAAAGAATTTAAATTGCTTCATTTTGGGATCAAGTTTACACTGGAATTTCATTTGCTTGACTTATATCTGTAATCGGATTTACAACGAAGGAAGAAAGCAACCTTTTCTTTCCAACATGAAGATTTTATAATCTTTTTCCCTCTTTGGAAGACTAGGAAGAACAATATTAAATATAAACCATTATAGAACGAGAAGTATGAAGTTGCCTTTGTTTGACTTCTTTCTATATACATATCAATAATTTTGCCCAACTTGCTAGAGACAGTCCATGTAAGAGCCAGAAACAGTCTAGTTTTACAATGTGGAGACAAAATAGGACTTTGTCTGCTCATGTCTTACTGCCTCTTTCAGCATCCATCACTTGTAGTGAATGAATGAAGGGAAAGTCCTGTAGAGCACTTCCTAGGTCAAACACAGGCACCAAGTCAAAGTTTCAGATGTAACCTCCATCCTCAGTTCCACTTTTTGGGATCTTCCTTGTCCACTTGGGTTTTACTAAGGGAAGGAGCTTGTTCTCTGGTTTTTTTCCTAACAGAAAAATCCACTATGTAATTATGGAGAACTAACTAGTCAGGAGGAGTTGTTGCCATTATGTTGTTGCATATGACAGACTGACCAGCTGTATTAACAAACTGATTTGTGCTGTATTAATTATTTCTTCTGTAGCGTGGATTCAGCAACTCGATGAAATTAATGAGAATTTGGGGACATCAGAGCCCCTCTTTCTTCCCCAGGAGTTGCTCTGACTATTGACTCTACATTGCCAGTGACACTGTCTTGACATTGTCTAAATCAATACAAGAAATTACTGCCATTTTCACTGTACATGGAACTAAAGAGGCGAGCAGTTTTCCTCAGTCAGTGCTGGAATTGCACAATACCAGATTCAGTCAACTAAGCTTGAAGAGCTGTACACTTAAAAATTGCATGCGTTTGTCATGAATTTTGTCTTGTGTCCACTAAATAGTTTTCTGTAAGCATAAAACATCTTTTGAATACACAGTAAGACCTGAGCTATTTTGTCAGGCCTCTCCTGTCCTGACTTCTTCACAACAACCTGTCATACTTCCAAGTATGTTGAGCATTTGTGTAACTTGGAATTGATCATTTTGTTAGCCTTAACTCAGCAGTCAATGGCTAGAACAAGAATATACACCAGCCAGCTATTCTTTGTGATAAAGCAAATATTTACATGTCAGTGATAACAGGAGGACATCTCCTCTGTAGGAAGAAAAGGAAAAGAGAAAAAAAAGGAATTTTATTTCATTTAAAAGGCCACATGACTATTTTTATCACTATTGCCTTTCTTTATCCTTTTTTTATCACTGCTTTCTTTATCTGTCACTACTTTTTGACTACTTTAGCAAATCCATTTGGGGAAGAAAAGAAAGCTAACATTTAGACTTAATAGATGAAATATCTTCTGGGAAAACATGTATTTTAGTTTATTTTTCATTCTGTGAGAAACAGTAGAAAAACTTGTGTTCTGCTGTGACACAGATGACCATCATATATATCACAAACAAAATGTGAATGGAAAAGAGATACCAGACTAGAAAGTAATCTTTAATAATTACAGATAATTAATAATTTTTACACTGTATAAAAATAGCTATATTGTGATTATTTTGTAATTATTATATTAGGCACTCATGCTTTTTGTCCATCTAAAAATGTTACTGTTTTATCCTCATCCAAAGATATTAAAAGTAAGCTGAAGATTTATATGCTAATGTATTAACGGACAGCTATCTTCAGAGTTATCCCAAAAACTTCCTGAGAATAAGAACAGAGCAAGGAACCTTAAAAGGTTTTAAGGTAAAAAGAGAAGAAGGAAGTGTCCAGGAAAAATAACAAACAAGTTTCATTATTAGAGGAGACTGACACAGAAGGATTAAAAGTGTGAAAATTACAGCTGAGAGTCAATTAACTATCCTGCAGGAGAGTTTTAAGTAATTGTTAAAAATTATTAAATTGTCTGTTTCTGTAGACTGACATTAACTTTCCATGTCTTCAGTGCTATTTCTGAGCTTGTTGTCCATGGTTCTCCCATATTACTTAGGATTTAGTGTAACAGCTGCTGGCATTCACATCTCTTCCCAGATTCTGGAGGACCAGATGCCTTTCCTGTTGGGTTCAGTGGCAGAAGTTATAGCAGGGCAGAAGCAGCCTCCCCAGAACTAATGGATTTCTAGCCATGACAATTATAGAACTCAATTTTATGACTAAAGCAATGACTAAATATACCTGTAATCAAAAGAGTCTATTTTACTTTATCATAAAGAACAATATAATATTTCTTTTTGATTGCAGTGCCAAGTTAACATTACTCTGCTGTTTGTAAAGCTCAGTTACTGCCAGGAATAAGGAAAACAACTTAATTAATAATGCCATTTAAATGGAATTTTTATTACAATACCCAGCATAGGTATTGTAATTAACAGGCATGAGGGAGAATATGGTTTAATGGCCATTAATCACCTTTACTTTCATTATGTGTTTATAGAAACTGTTTTTCTCTTTGACATGCATTTAATTTTGAGTATTGTAATCCTGTTGTCACTGAGAGTTTCATCAAGAACTTTCGACTTTCTGAATTCTCTCCGCATTTCTGTCTGCTTCAGTTGGTTTTGATGGGACCTTAGCTATGTCTGGAGCTTCACTGAGGTGTGTGGGTTTGAAATATGTTCCCTGTCCGCAGATGTGTGGCAGATTTTTACAGTTAGCCAGGTTTATGTTCTCACCCCATTTCTTTTTCCAACAAATTAAAGCCATAAGGTAAACTAATACAATTATATGTCTGATTCTTAAAAAAAAAAAAACCAGACCAAACCTGAAATATTTTCGGTTTCTATTTTGCTTTTCCTTTTGATTTGTTGTCATCATCTGACAAAAGTGCTCTGAGATTTTACAGTTTACCAAATCTACATATCACAATGTATTCAAATGCAAAAATTTACAGCAGGGAAACTTCTCTTATGTAAACCTTTGTGAGAAAGCATGCCAGCGCTCTAAGCACAGCGCCCTAGTGTTGTCTGATCGCACCATGTACTTAGCAGAACCACACCGATGTCTCATTTCTTGCTCACTGTGTGCCTATATCTGGATTTGTGAAGACAGCCAGTGTTTCCAGCACTCTAGAAAGTACATCACTTCTTGCAAAGTGCAGACGACTCATTTTAACAATCCATGGGGCTTTTAGGGAAGTCTCTGTGTGTCTCTAGTGCGTTTGGAGGCAGCAGCAGTGTTTCTTGTCATCCTTTTTTTGTCAAAATTAAAGCTTGTGGGGAGCTGGAAGTAGCTGCCTCTCACATTAAGAAGCTGTGGATTAGGTAGATAGTGATGTCTCACTTCTGTCCAGAATGGATGTTTCCAGATCTCGCTTAGCTCCGAGCGTCAGGGGCGGCCACAAGCTGGCAATGCCACGTGCAGGGCTCTGCCTTTCCAGCGCGTGTGGCTCTGCTCTGCGCCTGGCCAAATCTGCTTGCCTGTTGTTTCAGACATCAGTGCCACGTGTTGCTCTCTCCTGCCAGAAGAGCAGGTTTGTACTCTAACTACAAGGCAGCCCAAAGGGTGTATGGTCGGATACCTGGTGAATGTAGTACAGCACCATTATTTAGCAGCTAGAAAACCACCTCCTGAAATTTCTAAAGGATTTTAACTCCTGAATAGGACCTTAGAATAGTCCTTGAAGTCTGAAGTACCAACATCCTAGTTCCATTTTAGTACTTAATATCTTTAGAAACAGAACCATAAAAGCCATATAATTGATAAATGTAACCCCTGCCTAAATAATACTGATTCAGGCAACTCCTTTCACTCATTTCTGAAATGTGCTTGGTAAATGGCAGTATTAAGATACAAATGTGACTTCCTACACTGTTTATATGCTTTAACATGAGGCTTAATACTACAGCTAGTGCTTCTATTAATTTGCGCATTACAGAGGTTTTCAGCTCTGTCCAACATGAGATCAAATTATTTTCCGTGGTATCCCATAGTTATGAATTTTAGATATCTGTATGAGTTTCGTATAATGTTTACAGCATTGGTGATGAGCTCATTTGGCTTCCTTAGGGTGGAAATATTTTGTAAATAACAATGTAATTTCTTATGTTGACCACATTCTTTCTTTCTTGCTGGGAGACAGAGATAGAATGACTAGTCAGAAAATGAAGGTGTTGTGCTTCACCACCTTATTGGGCTGAAAGTGCTTTTAACATCTTTCATTCAAATAGTACAAAATCTAAGCATGTTGAACATCTGTGTCTTGAAGCATAAACATGAAATATACTTTCTTGTCTCTTGCAAGAATACCATTATAGATAGTGCCTTTGGTTGATGTTTTTAAAAGATCTTGTTACTGTGTTTCAGGTTAAGTGCAAAGTATAATATAACTGTTTTGGGAGTGCACAGTATTAATAGTTGATTGGTGTTGTGGATGTCACTTGCTATTATTGTTAGTGGCACTGGGAATAAAACGTTCATTCAGAAAGATAATCCTGACACAAAAGGATGTAGGAACTTGTCATTGACAATCACAAGGTTAAAAGAGAGTTGACAAGATTTCAAGGGATTAAAAAAATTAATCTGTCAAGGAGCATACCCACCTCTGCTCTAAAGAAGACTTGTATTCTAATTAAGATTTATCGCAAGCTTTTTAGCAATAGTCCTTGTCACCCTTCCACTTTTGCCCAGTGGAGAAAATTGAAACTCAGTAATTCTGGCAGTATAACTCGTGTAGTAATGAACTGCAAGATGACGTGATGATGTCATTGTCCATAGGTCCCACACTTCAATTCTGCCATCATATTGGGATGCAGTGTGATATTCGTTCAAAATCTGGATGCTGTTTTCAGGAATACTGAAGTCTCTTGTTAGGTAGAGATTTGTGTCCTTCTGCATTCCTGCTGTAGTCTTCTGACAGACTCCCAAATATTAGCAATTTTTTGGACTAATGAAATATTCAGTTAAAATGCACCAATTTTTTATAAATAGCAAGCTTAGAGTAGTTTAAGTGATCTTGTCTGTATTTTATCAGTCCAGGTGAATATGTAGTGTATTTTAGTAGTATGTAAACGTGTAATACTTCAAATGAATGCTTATGTTTAAGGGATTTTGCAAAGCAGATATTAAATTGCTTGGGTGATTACTCAAGTTGTTGTGGGCATAGGATTAGTCTTCTCTTCTTTGCTGGTAGTTTCAATTAATTTCTAACTCATGCCTGTGAAGACAGCTCTTAGAGATGTGCTGTCTGCTGTGATATTTGAATTACAATACATGTATTAAAGCTGGTAGTTTCGTGTTTAAATTGCATCTTTTATAAATTGTCTCTTTTATATAAAGTGCAATCTTTTCTTAGTTCTTTTCTGTGAAGAGAGTTGCTTGGTCTCTTTTTGAATGCTTAAAAAAAATTCATGCTGTTAAAAATGTCTGACTTAGACAAGATTTTGGTAAACCTCTCCATACACAAGCACTATAGAATGAAAAGGTCAAGTGCATGTGTCCAACCTTGCTTTAAGCAATTGCATTTGATATTACATTTATGACTGAGATCACAAGAACACAGGGGTTTTATATGGGTGTAATTACCCCACTGCAGGGATTAATTATGGATGAAAGTTAGATGTCCTCTGAAGTAGATAGGAAACTGATGCCATTTCAGACAACTCCATTCACACAAAAACCCCAAGCCCACTGTCTCTTAGAAATAGTCACCTATAACAGCATCTGTAGTTTTATAATCCAGAAAGAAGAAAGGTGCTACAATTGTTTAGATGATGTGGATATTTGCATTTGAAAAGCTTACTTTTTCTCAGTAATAAAACCACTTGAACAAAACCAGAGTGGGTTTGCCAATATTTCATGAAATAGGGTCACACAAATGCATCTCTTTTACTAGTTTTATAGAAGCAGTAATGTAGGAGCAGGTTAGGTATTATAAGTGAATATCAGTCATTTGGAAAATGAGCTAGCTCCAGAAACCTCTAAGTATAGAAATAGGTATGTTTCCTGTGGGTTTTTTCATTTAAAAATAGTTCTAAGTTACCTTATTATGGTACAGGAAGAGTAGTATTTTTATTTCAGTAATACTCATTGAAAACTAAAACAATGCTGCATAGAGTTAACCTATTGCAAAGCTCTGATTTCATGAGGTGTAACACAATAACTGGGTACAATAAATTTATCTTCACTTCTGAAAGCTCCAAGCTTGTCTGTTGTTCTGCCCTCTGTTTCATCTTGGAAATGCCAAGTCTCACACCACCTTTTATTGAGGCATTTTTGTTGGAAAGTGGGTCCTCATTTGACTCACTCCAAATCTTTTCACGCTGCTAAGGAAAAGTTATTTATGTTTTCAAATTATTTCCCAGACTTTTAAAGGTCTCTAGCTACTTCTTTTCTGTCTCCTATTAGTTCTCTCAAGTAGAGGTAATGATATTGAGGTATCCACATTTGAAAAGAACAGATACAATCCTTATTGTTATTTCAGTTCAGCTGTAGCCAAAAGTAGAGGCTAATTTTAAAACACATCCTTATTACTGATCCAATGTATTTTCACACAATAAAAGGAGTAGTTGGTTTTCTCTATCAATTTTATAAGTGGCCATTGCTTTAGAGCTAAGACTGGCTTTTCTTAATATCACCTGTAAGATTTTACAGTTCAGTGTTGTGACTGATTTAACTTTAAAGAGAAAAAAATCAATGTGAAACTGTAATCCTAACTTGTTTTTTCCAAGGCTTACATAAGTGATACAAAATACAAAGTGGTTTACAAACTGGCTTGCAAGCTATTCAATGACTTTACAAACAATTAACAATAAGTTTGTCTTTATGTCATAGTTCCCTTTCATAAATCATATATGGTAAATTATTTTCTTGGTTTGCTTTTTATTGGTAGAATTTTTCATGTACCTACAGTATAACTTTGCTCGCAGGAATAGTTTCATAAAAGCTACATTTCACTTTAGTGGAGGAACATGGTATGTTATTCCAATGCACATAAAATGTGTTAATGACTGTATAATGAAGGATGTCCTATCTAGTAGCCAGTCCCTAGAGTGGTGGTGATGTTTCAATAAGGCGATAACTGCAGTCACTGAGCTGTTTTAAACCTTGGGGTTTTCAGCCAAGGGTTTGCACAAGGTTATTTGCTTAGGCAGATAGCTAATGGCTTACAAGTTTACACTGGAGGGGTTGAGGGTAAGGTAGAGTTGTGTAAAAAAGGCCACTTTGAAGGTGAACTCAGCATGTCCATTCTGTTTTTAAATATGGTTTCAAGTGGAAATTCTGTGAGTTTGCAAGTTGATCTGCATGTAGTGGTTGCATCTACGTAATGGTGCAGGTCAGATAGGTGAGAGGTAATTATCATGGATAGGTCTTAATCACTGTGAAGAAGTTTTGTAAAGAGGTCATAGGTTATTTTCTTTTGGTCTCAATCATGTACCTTTGATCTACAAGTGGACCACTGTAATTGTGATATCATGAATCCTAAAAAACAGCAAAGGGTTAGAAAACCTATATATTGACTTGCACATTCAATCAACTTGCATATGATCTCAGCAGGAAATTCAAAACAAAAGCTAATTTATGGAAAAATATGGAGTTCTCATCACAGTTTAGCTCCATGGGGTTCCAAATAACACACTACAATCTCTACATGCAGATGCTTTCATCTTACATTTCAGATTTGGTGACATTCCAAAAGTTCTTATCAAGCCTTATTATCATCTTTTATTAAAGCTTATTACATTTATCCTTATTGCATGTTTGCTGTAATATTCTGTCATTCTTAATATGGAATAGAAAAGCTTTGATCTTTTTTAGCTAGTCATGAGATGGAAATATGCAACACAAGTGTTTCACTATATAGTATAAACTCCCAGCTCGGTGTGTCCTTTGAACATTGCATTAATTGGCCCCTCTTTCTTTTTCCTTTGGTTCATAAATCATTTCATCAGACTGCACTTCTCTGTGCCATCAACATGCAAATAGGCTATGCATGATCATATAGTGCCACTTAATTATATCCCTCAAGAGACTTGTGGTGGTTTTATTGGGTTTGGGTTTGAGGTGGTTGGTTTCTTTGTAGGAAAGAAGGCTTTTGAACTATAAAAATGGTTGGATCCCTTCATCAGTGCTCTTGCCTAAGAAAGGTGTTTCCAATGAATTTTGAGACATTACATTGTCATTGCTTTTCTTAATACTTTCAATTTATGAGGGCTGTGATCTAAAGGACAAAGCAAGGCTTCTGATGGAGTTGTGGGAAAAAACCTAAAATAGATAAAAACAAACATGAGGCTCAGCTGTTTTCCAGAAAACAAGTTTAAGGAAGGAAAGGAAAGAGTCAAAGATTGCAAAGCAGTAAAGAAATTCCTGAAGGAATACAGGAAGTTATTAGCCTGCAGACTTAACCTGGTCTTGAAAAGTGTTTATCAGGGAATTTTTTTTCTCTCCCACAATACTTGAAAACAAAATCATTGATTATGGCTTTTTTAGATAGAAACACAAAATTTACAGATTTTTTTTCATGCCTTTGTATGAACTAGAAGAATCAAAACAACCCTTGCCTCAAAAGAGTCAGCAGTGTAATATGCACTTCCCCATCATTTTCTGTACCTGTAATGATTTTTCACCATCTTTTTAGACTGTGAACAACATTAGCTGGAAAAAAAAAAAAAAGCTGTGTTGAGGAGAAAGTCCAGGGTAATACTAAAGACTACATAGGTATACTGAAGACTTTTACAAAATGGGGTAGGTTTGCTGGATGGACAAATCTGAAACAAGACATAACAGATACATCTTATTTAAATAAGAGGTTACTGAATAATTATCTTTGTTTCTGTTTTAAGAAATCTGGATTCTCCCTTAAGCTTTGAATGTGCCTCATATAATGCAGTTGACAGAATTAGACCATTGTTACATAAAAGTCCCTGGCTTGACAACTGAAATGAGACATCTAACTGTACGAGTTTTCAGAGGAATAAATGTGCCATTTTGGGGTGAATATAGTAAAAATATTTACACCGAGACTACCACACATCTTTCTTAATAGTTCAAATGCAACAATAAAGTGTCATGTAATCATCTTTGATTAGTGGTCAAAGAGAGTAAGTTTATCCATAATAGACAGCTGATATACCTTTCTTGCTATATTTTTTTCTAGGCAAATTTTTTTA
This sequence comes from Atrichornis clamosus, assembly GCA_013400975.1. NCBI lineage: Eukaryota > Metazoa > Chordata > Aves > Passeriformes > Menuridae > Atrichornis > Atrichornis clamosus. The sequence goes on from WBMZ01014816.1 coordinate 135,052, forward strand.
TGTGTTTTGTAAATTCTTTGTTAGAAGGTTCCAAGAGAAAATGAGGAATAGACTGGAAAGTTTGGATTTTTTTGCAGCTGAAAGAGTAAAATCAATGAACCCATTCTACTGTTCAGGATAAAAGGAAAATGACCACACTTTTTCAGTTACTATATTGATCTTGATAAGTATGACTAAGTTTTTCATATAATACTATACTAAACTGTTTTACATTCAGTGTATGTTCAGCAACTTTTATATGATGCTGCTGGTGACTAATGTTTTGAAGATGCTCAAAAGCATGTACTCTAAAGTTATTTTAAATGTAGAAATAGCAAGGGGTTTGTTGATTTGAGAAAAACAGCAATAAATAAAGAACTTGTCATTGTAACTTTTAATTCACTTTTTAAAAATTTTAATTAACTCTTTTTAATTCACTATTTGATCTGCAGCAACATCCAAGGTATCCTATTATCTTACAAAAAAGCAAAGGAATGCAAATCACTGACAGTTCATTTGCACATCTTCTGGTCCACTTCAGGTCCTTCAGAATAAAATAGGTTTAGATTCTAATTATGGCTGCAAGAAAAATATATGGAAGATAATTTTAAAAACCACTTCAATGTTCAAATATTTCATTTTAAAATGTATTGCCAACAGGGAGATGAACTAGAAGATAATCCTTCAACAAAATTGAGCAATAATTGCAATTTGCCTAGTTTAAATTATAATCTTTTTGCATTGCTTTAAAGATAGATTTTGTTCACTTTTCCTTATGTGCAAGTCTGCATAAAGATTTTTCTATTAATTCTGAGGAAACAATTTTTTAAATCATGGTTTGAAAATACCAGCACCCAGAAATAAGTAGCAGTGGCAGTCCTGGAAAATGAATTCAATAACTTAGCAAGGAGCTCATCTTCAAGCACAACTTCATGAATAATAAGTCTTGATTACCATACCTTGTAAAACACATGGGAGAAAGGAAGGAGTGTCACCAGGATCATTCAGTTCCTCTTGCCAACTTTCCCTATGGTGTTGAGTTCTTTATGTTTGTAGAACATAGCCATAGGCCTTATCTCCAGGGGTCTTGGGGAGAGCTTGCTGTTTAGAGATAGCCAGTGTTCTTTCTTTCTGCTGTCTAGTGTTAATTTTTCATCTGTCATTATTCCAAGAATATCTGGAGGAACATTGGAAGTCCATTTCTCAGTTCAAGCAACTCTGTTTCTTCTTTCTACTTAAAAGAATCCTCCTACTTGTGAATTCTTGTTCCCCTGAAATGCCCTGTGTCGCCTGTAGAATTCTTTCCTGCAAAAAACCAAGTTTGCCAGGTTCAGAATGGAAGCTCTTGAATTGCTGATACTTCTGACTGGTACTTCAGAGGGTTACCTCTCCCGTTACTGTAGGACTATTTCTGTGAATAAAGCTTCTGCTTGTATGTGTATGGGTTTGTTTGTGCATCCTTATGATCTGCATCTGTGATTCTTCCACTTGCACAGCTCACAGGGTATTTGCTATGCCCTTTGTATTTTTGTGTGAGCATATTTGTCAGTTATAGTACTTCAGAAAAAGTTGTGGTTGACCCTGGTGAGCTACAATAGAGGCACCCTTGAATTTGGACCAGAACAATAAATAAGTTTTTCTGTCTTCTACCGTAATTGCTACCTTTTTCTACAAAGAATTTTTATTTTTTCTGATAGCAGTCATAAACCCTGGCATTGTGTGTATATTCACACCTGATCTAAACTTTGTTTTCTGTTCAGAGCTACACTGGACACTGGATCATGCTAACACCTATTTCCTTTATGAACTAGCTGTCCTTATCATCATCCCATTCAAGTGTATGAGAAGGGGGAAAAAAATTCAGACAAGTCCAGTTCTTGCTAAATGGAAAAACAGCTACATGAGTTTGTTTCCTGTTACAATTTTTTTTTGTGCCTCTCATAACTTTGGCAGAACTTTGAGATACTCAGCAAGGCGGCAAAGAGAAGGCACTCCCCAGTCCAATGCAGCAGGTAGTTGTCAGCTCTCACAGTTCTAGTACTGCCACTTAGTTACATAAACTATCCATCTCTCTTACCACCTACTAATAAAGGGACTGGTTTCTTTTTGGATGCAAGAAAATCTTGAATAGGGTTTTGAAGTGATAATACAGTGTATTTGCTCAAGAACGAGTTCCTTATAAAGGGAATGCATAAAGCACAGAACTACTAGCTTGAGAAAGGAGCATGCACAACAAATGAGCAACTTCTTCCTAAGCAGATTATTGCAAAATGTTCTACACAGTGTAAACTAGTCATATTTTTTTCAAGTGTTTGCTGTGAAATGTATTCTTAGTTGCTATTTTAATTATTGAGCGGACATGAAGGCTTTGTAGACAAACCGAAATAACTGGATCTCAGTTACACAGTGAAAGACAAGATCAACCAAGCTTGAAAAAGCAGTTTAAGGTGGTTCAGAAACCCTTCAGTGAACTGTGTGGTGACAGATGGTAAGATTACCCAATAGCCCACAACAAATGATAGCATTTTTATGTTAGCATCAAGGCTGCTGTAGGTACAAACGCACTCCTTTCATCTGAGCTCTGACTTTTTAAATACCCCAGTCCATTGGCAGGGGGGGGAAGGGGGAAGGGGGAAGGGCAAAAACCCAGCTGTTAATTCGGTTACTGCTTTGTGTTTGTGATTTGTTCTGGTGAATTTAGCCATATTCACCAGCACCACACACGCACACACATACAGAGACACTGGTACTGCGTTTGTGCCAAGAGCAGCCCAGATCCTAGAGAGCTTTCTCATCTCTGATGCCTCTTCTTTCTACTCTGTTAGAGGGAGTGGACTCCTCACTATTTAGACTATCACCACACCCTAAAGGCTGGCCATGTGGATAATTTGTCCAGTAGCAGTACAAATGTTACCCTGAACAACTCAGTCTCAAGGTGAATGCTGGCATAACTTCAGCAAATGAAGATCTCATGCTAGCTGGAGATTACTTTGCAGAATAGAAATAGTGACTAAAACAGCAGAATAGGTAGAAGATCCTAGAATTGTAGAATAGTTAAAGATGGAAAAGACCTTTAAAATCATCAAGTCAAACTATCAACCTAGCACCACCACCATGTTTACTATTATGTCCTGAAGAGCTATATCCACCATTTTTTTGAGCACTTCTGGGGATGGTGGCTCCAATACTTCCCTCGGTAGTCTCTTCCAATGTTTTACAACCCTTGCCATGAAAACATTTTTCCTAGTACCTAGTCTAAACCTCCCCTGGCATAATTTGAGGCCATTTCCTCTTGGCCTGTAGCTTGTTACATGGGAGAAGAGACTGACACTCACCTCACTACAACCTGGTTTCAGGTAGTTGTAGAGAGCATGAAGGTCTCCCCTGAACCTTGTTTTCTNGCTAAGCAACCTCCCTCAGGTTCTCCTCATAAAACTTGTGCTCCAGACCCTTCTTCACCTGCTCCATTGCCCTTCTCTGGACATGCTTCAGCACCTCAATGTCTTTTCATGTAGTGAGGAGCACAGAACTGGACACAGGACTTAGAGATGTGGCCTCACCAGTGCCGAGTATGCAGGACAATCACTGTCCTGGTCCTGCTGGCTGGACTATTTTTGATACAGGACAGGAAGCCATTGGCTGTCTTCTCCACCTGGACACACTGCTGGCTCATATTCAGCTGCTGTGAACCAGCACCTCCAGGTCCTTTTCTGCTGGACATTTTTCCAGCTGCTCTTCCCCTAGCCTGTAGCACTGCAGGGGGTTGTTGTGACTAAAGTGCAGGACCCAGCACTTAGCCTTGTTGAACCTCTTACAATTGGCCTTGTCCCATTGATCCAGCCTGTCCAGATCCCTTTGCAGAGCCTTCCTACCCTCCAACAGGTCAATGTTCCTGCCCAGCTTGGTGTCGTCTACGAGCTGACTGAGACTGCACTTGATCTCCTTCTCCAGATCACTGATTAAAAGTTTAAACAGGAGTGGCCCCAGTACTGAGTTCCGGGAAACACCACTGGTGACCAGTCACCAGCAGGATGTGATTCCATTCACCACCACTCTCTGGGCCTGGCCATCCAGCCAGTTTTTAACCCAGGAGAGAGTATACCCATCCACATCATGGGTAGCCAGTTTCTCTAGGAGAATGTTGTGGGAGACACTATCAAGAACTTTACTAAAGTATCAGTAGACAACATCCACAGGTGCATCACTTTGTCATAGAAGGAGATCCGGTTGGTCAAGCAGGACCTGCCTTTCGTAAACCCCTGCTGGCTGGGCCTGATCCCCTGTTTGTCCTGTACATGTTACACAATAGCACTCAAGATGATCTGCTCCATGACCTTTGCCAGCATTGAGTTCCGGCTGACAAGCCTGTAGTTTCCCGGATCCCTCTTTCCAGCCCTTCCTGTAGATGGGTGTCGTATTTGCCAACTTCCAGTCACCTGGGACATCCCCAATTGACCAGGGCTGCTGGTAAATGATTGAAAGCAGCTTGTTGAACTCTTCTGCCAGGTCCCTCAATATTCTTGGATGAATCCTATCCCATCCCATACATGTCCATCCTGTGGACATGTATGTGTCTAAGTTGCATAGCAGGTCACTGATAATTCCCTTCTGGATTATGGTAGCTTCATTCTGTTCCCTGTCTCTTTCTTCCAGCTCTGGGGGCTGGATACCTTGATGACAATTGGTCTTGTTATTAACAACTGAGGCAAAGAAGGCATTAAGTACCTCAGCCTTTTCCTCATCTTTTGTCACTATGTTTATCCAACAAAGGATTGAGGTTCTCCTTGGCCCTTCTTTTCTTGCTGATGTATTTGTTAAAGCAGTGGTTGTCTTTTGCAGCAGTGGCCAGATTAAGTTCTAGATGGGCTTTGGCCCATCTAATTTTCTCCCTGCATGGCCTCACAACACCTTGTAGTCCTTCTGAGCTGCCAGTGCCTTTTTCCAGAGGCAATAAACTCTCTTTTTCTCCCGAGTTCCAGGCAAAGCTCTCTCTTCATCCAGGGCCATCTTCTTTCCTGCTGGCTCACCTTTGGGGATGGTCTGCTCCTGTGCCTTTAAGATTTCCTTCCTTAAAACACATCCATCCTTCCTGGACTCCTTAGCCCCAGATATCTGTTTTTCTGCTTTAAAAGCCATTCTGTTCCACAATGAAAGCAATCATCCCAGTCTTGATACAAGTAAAAGGAGGCTTTTGTTAGGGTTTGTGGGCACATTTGGAATTATGACAACCTGTCTTTTCTGCCATCCCCTGAGGATTCATCCATGCTTGCAGCTGTGGGTTATTTGGATTGAGTTGTTGTGATCCATGACCACAACCATCACAATCTGCCTGCCTTCTGGTTAGAGGCATCTGGCATTCTCAGACAAGTCCTTGCTGCTGTCAAAGTCATGCCAGTATTGAAAGAAAGTCATTCCAGTATTGGTATCCTCATAGATTTGGCAGACTCAGAACTAGTGACTCTAGGAAAGGTCTCTTGGCTTCATTGTCATTACCTAACACCAAATAAATTCCAAATTGATTGGGAATCAACCAGATCTGACAGATAATATCTAATCCAAAAATCAAGAAACTATTTTACGTTAGATTTGGGACAAAAATAGCAACAGGAAATAGAGAAATGTATTTTGCTTCAAATGTTTTTGCTTTAATTTTGCTTCATATATCAAATTCTTTATAAAAAGAAGTAAAACTACTATTTCTCTGAACACAAGAGAAACAGAGAAGGGGATTGATCTCTTACATCCTCATCCCAAAGCTGGAAGGCCTTCATCGCTTTCTAGATGGAAGGAAATCAAACAAACATATATACCACTGCAGTCTGCCTGCATCATTCTCCCTTTGGAAATTCAGAACTAGTTCATACCATTTGACTTGAAGGTCTCAGATGCCCCACTGAGGTACCAGTACCAGATGCTGCTAATCAGGTTCATAATGGCATCAAGAATTTTTATCAGATGCCTCACTGTCCTTATAAAACTGATAAGGACTTAAAGTTTGCTTTTATATTGATGGCTGGCTGAGAGAAAACCAATTTTGATTGACAGAAGAGTGCCTGAGTTTGTCTTAAGCAGTCAATTTACCCATGTTCTTAAAGCTCACCATATCTAAAGAAATTCTGCCTTGTATTTTGATACTTTAGCAACAAGCCTATTTCTTTCATGTTGTTCTCATGTTGGTAGTGAAAGGAGAATTCTCTTAAATTTCATAGCACTAGCTCAGAGAGATTATATAGTTGAATTATTTAGTGTATTAGTACAGACTGTAAGTTTTAAATTGTCATTGGAATTGTCTAGCAACATTTTTTGTCTGCTTAAAAAAATATTCCTACATTCACAATCTGTGGAACAGCTTCATTTATCCGTCTGTTAATTTTCATTAAAGACTGTGTATTGAACTTGCTTCTAGTTCACTGTCAAAGCTGAGAGAGGAATGGCATATCTGAGGGATACAACTAATACTGTATTTGACAGTAAACTACAGTGGGACTCACACCAGTACAAACACAAAGAAAAGGCAGTTGTCACTTACATTGTAGTATAACTGTGGTTCTGTGAGATGTAATCGATATAGATCCCACAGTCCTTTGAAGACTTCAAATTCCAGCTGTTTTAAATTAAGAGGGAATGGCTAGGAGGTCATGTTGGAGCTTCCCCTTCTGATCTCCCAGTGAAGCATGAAGACGCACAGGGCATGTACATAGCACCAGCAGATGTTAATGATGTTCTCAGCTCATGTGTTTGGAAGGGATGCACTACTAGAGTTACAAAATGAACGTCACTTTCTTTTTTTTCCTACAGAAGAATTAATAAAAGGGATAAGAAGGCAGTGAAGTTAGGTGATTTAGATCTCCAGACATGAAAACAAGAAATGTACTGGGTTTAAATCATGAAATATGTAGCTATTTGCAGTCTTTCATTGCTACCAGTGAAATGAACTAGTATAATAGATAGTAGAGTTTGACCCTAGGGACTTTATTGAAATCTATTAAAACAGATACAATCGTCAGATGATTAATACATAAAAAAGGATTTCAGCTGAGGTAGGGTCAAAATAATAATGGCTAATTCTAGTGATTTGCCAAAGATTGTGGTGGTCAAATTTATGGTTTAACAAGAGTTGAGAGGGAAAAAAAGACATTTTTAGGGTCAAGGAACATTCTACATTATCGGGCTTTGACAGGCAATTTAAGTTCTGAGAAAGAGGAGTAATAGTAGAGTCAGAGACTTGGAACAAAGAGAATATGTCATCTGTAGTGAGGATTTCAGTCTTTGAAGTATTCAGTAATAGGTCTTCAGTTGCATTCTGGTTTTTTGTTTTGTTCAGAGTAAGGGGGAGTGTTTAAGGCAAAGACCTGGCAGACAACCTCATAATTCTGCAGTTTATGCTGCCTAGCTGACTAAACTTGCATTCGTGCCTGTTTATGTTAAGTAAGGGTTGCCATGGTCAATACAGAGGGATTGAAAGATCAGAGATGAAATCAAAAGGGATGACAAATTTTTTGTCATTTGCATAGAGGGAATGAATTAATTAATAACATTGACTGTAGCAGTGATCCTCTTCAGAGAGAGAAGGAGCAGAAGCAACAAAGTACAGTGAATTATCTTCCTTATATTTTGCACTAATAGTTAAAATACATGAGTTCAGATCTTTTCCCAGTGTATTTTTATTCCCTAGTAGCACTGAAAGACTATTGTAGCTGCTTTACAGATAGCTGTTGTCATGGAATGAGCAAGCCCGTGTTATACCAAACAGTAAAGAGAGTAGTTGCAATAAAATGAATTTTGGTGGTATTATAGAGACATTTGAAGAGAAGAAAATGATCCACAAACAGCATGAAATTACATGAGTATCACAGTATAGCACTAAGGTGATTTTTTTCCCATATTTTTAGTCTAAAAGTTTAGACACAAGGTTCATTCCTTAATCCCTGGTGATACCAAGGTTCCTTAAGTTCCCCTTAACATCACAGAAGGTTGACTCTGTGTTTCGTAATTAACTTAGCTGAACTTTTTAATGTGGTATCACCTTTCAAATAAGCGTGGTTGTGGGGAATCAAGTAATTCAGAAACATAGCTTACGCATTATCATTATCAGAGGAAAGTGCCCCAGTGCCTCTGGCTCTGCTCATGGTCTTGGCCTCGTTTTGTGGACTAGCATGGGGAATGGGCACGTAACTGGAGATTGTGCAGGGTGTTGTTGACAGCATGAAGTGTTCATCTTAGGTTAGCCCTGCAACACCCACAGCACCCTCCTTCCTCTCCTCCTGTATTTTTTCTTTTCCCATTCTGGCTAACCAGGATGGATTCATCTGCTGGGAATATCATTTATTTCAGTAGGTCATTTAGGAGTTCAGTGAAATTATTTGTCCCTTCAGAAGGATCAAAAATGAAAAAAAGAGAAAAGAACATAATTACTGCCTATTCTTTTGAACATTGATTTGGGTCCGGTAAAAGGCTCAAAATGAGACTGGTGAGCTTTCTGTCAACTGCGTTCACTGAAAGCACTGTATCATTAAAGGACAGTGGTAGTAATTGCTTAGTGCCATTGCTGAACTATTAGTCTATGAATGCTTGTTCATGTAATTTAATTTTTTTAATGTATGAGTTGCTATTCCACTGCGAAGCGCGGAAAGACGTTATTTGTGCAATTTGTCATTGTGGTTAAAAGTATCAAATAACCTGTATCCTCTACTACCAGCAATGCATCTGTTTGGCCTCAACTGGCAGTTGCAGCAAACTGAGAATGATACATTTGAGAATGGAAAAGTGAATTCTGATACTGTGCCAACACATCCTGTAACCGTTCCTGCTGGAGACAATGGTAAGTGAAACAGGCACCTTGTCTTTTACTCCTTCTGGAACATTTCCTTACTTTGTGTCCTTACATCATCAAATTTTAACAGTTTTCCTCCCAAAGTATAGTGCATATCCAGAGTATTTATAAGTTATAGTAGTTTTAAATAGATAAACAGGAACACACAATTTCTACTACCTATTATGTAGAGGGGCCTATGGATCCTGAGCAATAATGCTGATCTGACTAGGAAAGCTAGCTGTCAACCAAAATTCCTCACAGGAATTCGCATGTAACATTTCATGATGGTAGAAAAGCTCTCATCGTATCTGGAGAAGCAGAACTTCTGCTTACTGTAAAATATTTGATAATGCAATGGCTGTTGTGGGGTCCTCAGAGATAGCAGGATGGTGCTGAGACTGGCTCAGATCATCCTGCCTTAGGAGTCTTGTGTTGAAGAAATGGTCACAACAAAGCCAGGAAGCCCAAGGTGTCAGGACGTACTACTTCATAAGGGGGACCTGATACCAAGATTCAATCTTTGGGACTTCAAACAAGCTCTCAGTAGTTCTTAGGGAGAAGATTATGTATGTGTGTCCCATCGTAATCTCTTTTTCTGAAGTTTTTGCTTCAGAAAGGCACTTGAGGGATATTTTGCGTATTTTTGAAACTTTTCTCTTAGCTATGCTTGGAAGGCAACTCATGATCAAGGAGCTTCATGTGGCATGATGACTTCACTATGGAATACCTTGGGTTTTTCTCTGCAGAGGATGATGTTTTGTTTTCTTCTCTTCTCTTTTTTTTTTTTTAATTTCTCTCTGAAATTTAATAGGTCAGATATAATATGTTCATTTGTTTTCTCAAAGTCTGTACCATATAATGTTGAGTCTGAATCATCCAACTAATATATAAAGTAAGAAAAAAAAACTTCCTTAATTTTGTTGTAGGAGCTTTTAAAATACAAACCACATAAGGGATTATTTTTTATCGACCTTTTTCCATGTTGCCCTTTAAGATTCTCAAAACATTTAAGAGCTTGTGCACTTTTGGCTAACAGAGGCTTCAAAATCAATAGGTTTTGAATGGAAAACTTGATTTAAATGGTTGATGAATGCAGTGTTTGCTTCATTACACAAAAATCCATTTTCCCATTCACAAGGTACATCTGACCTCTTTACCACTAAGAAGGAGGAAGCATCTGCCAGCAATTGACATCTTGAAAATTTTTCAAGTTATCACAGCTCCAAGTTATAGAAAAGTTATAGCTTAGTTCACTCTTTTTGTCATCTTCGTAAGCCCGTGAAACTTCTCCAGTAGGACTTTTTCTTCTTTCATTCTCTGTATCCTACTGCCTTTTTCTTGTACTTAGATAGTCATTACCTCTTCTTGTGTTCTTCTTACTTATTTTGAATGAAGAGTAAGAAGTAACTTTATGGTTAATGAATATTGATGCTGCAGTAACACTCATCATCCTATTGTCTTCTGCATTCAATAGCCAATATACTTTCTTGTATAAAATACCTTGAGGTTTTGTAAATACTTTATAAATATTATTTGGTCTTTTCCCTTGATAATTTAAAAAATTTTTTTACAAACTAAAACCTGTTATACACCTCAAAAATAAAAGGAAATAACAAGGATATCAAATCAGTTTTTCCTTCCTTATATCCCTAAATACTGTTCAAGAGAACAGGGTTAATTCCATCCACTGTTAAAATGCTCTCCTCTGCAGAATATGGTAAGTGGTCATTTATCACATGCATCAATACTAAACAACAGATAGGCCAGAGAGCACACATTTTAAACCACAAAAGAAGGACCGGTTAGGCAGAAGGGAAAGTGTGACAACTAGATGTGAAATTTAGGAGTGGGGGCTGTATGCTATCATACTAGTTACTGACAACTGTAAGGAAGAATCCAAGAAGCCTTGATTTGGATACTTCGACAGCTGATCAACTTTCAGTACCACCCCTCTCTAGTCCCCTGGTAATATCCTGATACTCAGATTTAGTTTTGAGAAATTTCAACCACCCTCACAGTAAATGTGAATGAATGTACATTTCATGTTTAGATTTAAAGCTGTGTGAGAGAACTGTTACAGTTAAAGTGGAAAGGAAATGATGACACTACTAAGATCTTTCCCATGCTTATTGTGATACCACAGGGAACACAGAATAATTAGTACCCTAAGGTCAGGGTGGCAGACAGCTACTATTTTGAGAGAGGTGTTGGAGTGCTAAAGGGGCATGTGGCTACAAAGTAGCACCATCTCTTTTTTGATGAAGAACATGAGAGTCCATAGGAGTTTTATCTTCTAAGCGTTGAACCCCGTAGAAATAGGCATTCCTGGCAAGTTGGTCAACCTATTTGATAAACACCACTTGCTCAATCTGTCTAGTTCATCTTTTCGGTTGTATAAGGTAGTTATTTTTCATTTGAAATGTAGAAATAGGGGAAGCTGCAGATCAATACTGCAAACAAGTGTTTATTGTTTAGTGATTACCAGTCATCAGTGTGTGAATTTATACGACACAATATGCTTAAATTTGAAGGAAGAGGTAAAAAACAAATGCTCATATAAACTGAAATAGTGAGTACAGATCCATCTTCTAGAATAAGGCGCAAATATTATGAAAGGTTAAGTCCAAAGTTAGAAAAGCATTAGACTCATCCTGAAAAGTGCTAAAAAAATGGTTTCATCAAGATCAGATATTTCACTGTCTTTTCTCAGGGGAGCTCTGATCAATGTGATAATCCTGTGAGACATTTTCAGTGACTGCAATGCCGTTGTGACACAGCTCTGATGATGATACAAGTTCCCACTCAAGGCCTCTCAGCAGTGCTTCTGTACCTGTTTAATTCAACAGCAGTCTCAGTTCATCTTGGATGCACAAAAAGTGGCAAGGATGAATCTGTGACCTCACCTGGCATTTCAGATTTTAATCCATTTTTTTTACAATCTAAATGTTTGCAAAAAGGTTGTGTCAGTTTGTTCCATCAAATGATGAAGAATATAGAATTTGAACATAAAAGATAGGGCAGAATTGTCGGTTCTTCAGAACACTTGAACGGAAACAAGTCAGCATCACATGAACATGCTTATCACATTCAGATGGATTTAGTTCAATCTTTATAATAGACTAGTTGATGAAAAAAAGTATAAATTGGTAAAAACACAGCAAACTCCAAGACTGTAACGACAGTTCCATTTTTCTTTATATTGCTTCATTCAAGCCTCCCTTGATGTGCCAACTGCTTAAATGTGGTGTTGCTTGCTTATTCCAGAGTTGACATGTGTTGGTAAGCAAGTTCTTACACCCATCATTGCATCTTAGTCTGTATTTGACTGTACTGATTCTGTCAAATTGAAGGAGCCTTTGACCCTGGCACCAACTTCCAAGACTGTCTGTGTCCAGCTGCACAGCTTGGAATTAGTGCCTGAACATCAGACCTGAGTCTTTGGCCTCAAACAGACTTGATGCAAACTCATCTAAACCATCCCATATTTTAAAGCTGGATGGTGACAGTTTGTGCAAACCACTTTTTTAGTGCATCGTTCATAGTAATTCTCTTTCATAAAAATCTTGTAGGTAGAAGACACTACCACAACTAAACCCACAATTTGTTTGCTGATGATCTTTGAGAAAGGCTTTGTAATCTTTGCCAGACCTTGTGTATGCCTGCGTGGTACAACAGGGAGATCTTGGTGCTATCACAGACCTGTGCTGTCTATAGCATCCAGCCCTGTACCTTGCAGGGTCATGAGCTTGGGCTGGAGTACTTTTACCCCTTTAATTTATTTGACAGTGCTTCATCAGGATGGCACAGAGCATTTGCAAACTGGATGATATTTTCTGTACTGCTGGTGCAGTGTAACCTCTGTTGCCTGGACTTAGCCACTTGAACAAAAGGTTTGTTGACGGTATCTAAAATTTGTGACTTCATTTTCTTCTTCAATGCCACAACCAATAGCCCAGTTTTTCAGTGTTAGTGTTTGAAACAGTGTCTTTTGCATGTTAGCATCTTCTTTGCTTCTTGTGGGCTTTTCCAAGCCATCATCACTGACTTCCTAAGCTTAACTGATAGTCGTACAAAGGCTTTATACTTTATAAATGCACTTCAGTGCCATGTTCCTATTCCTAGTAATTGGACTGCAAGATAAATACATATTCATAATATAAAAACTAGTGAAAATACCAGACTTTGACATGCTAATATACAACGTAATCAGGAAACAATAAGGATATGGAGGTGGATAAGGAAGTGATAACAAGTTTGGGACTACAGCTAGGGAATACATTATGAAGAGTGAAGGCATAAGAACATAAGTACAGTGGAACAAGAAGCACTGTTTTTTGGGGGAGGGAACCCAAAGCCAATAAACAGGTAACCAGAGCTGTAGACATTGTTAGTATTGTATAAATGCTCTGATAGTTAATGTAGAAAAGATTGTATATTAATGCTCTTGACTGCTTGTGTTTATGTATCTGTTATTCTTAAAATCTGTATGCTGCATTTTATCTTAATTTTTTTTTAGTATGAGACTTTATTCTGGAAAACCCCTGTTAAAATGCTAGTGAAAAAAAAATAATAGTTTAATGTAGATCCTAAACTGTCTCCGTAATGCTCATCCTTAGGAATACAGCATTTTTAGTTGGTAGGTATTTGTGGTATCTTTGCCTTTTTGTTTCCAAATCAGTGAATTCCTGGGATCTTATGTTCAGAAAGATTGTCAGGTAGCTTTTTTTCTGAGGTGATTCTAAATATTTGAAGATATGTATGAAGGATAATTGAAAGCCAAAAAGGAGCACTAATTTTTTATCTCCTTATTATTCTAACCCATCAGGAAAATTAGGGGGATTTGCACAAGAAAACAACACTATAGATTCTGGAGAACTTGATATAGGCCGAAGAGCAATACAGGAAGTTCCCCCTGGGATTTTTTGGAGATCACAGCTCTTCATTGATCAGCCACAATTTCTAAAATTCAATATATCCCTTCAGAAAGATGCATTGATTGGAGTATATGGTCGAAAAGGCTTACCACCTTCACACACTCAGGTGAGAACTGATTGCATTAAAAGTAGGACATGCTATTGAAAACTGTAAGCTTGTATCTTTTGTATGTTTTTCATCTCTTAGGATTACATTCTTTTCCATTTTGCTGATTTTTATTTTTAGTATTTATGCTTTATTGATCTCATGTGATGTCCAGAACATTTGTCATACTCTATGTGTTGGCATCTAAAATGGGGATAGAGGGTGTTCTTATTTATGAGCTGTTCTAATGCCTAATCAATGATGATGTTTCAGAGATGGAGTTGTTTCATGCAGCATTTATAGGTACTTTTTTCTTCTGTGGTATATGGACATGTCTTTAAAAACCTAAGCAAACTAATATAGCATCTTATGGCCACATATGTGGTTGAGAGTTCTTGCAAACAGCACATTGCCACGTTTCCAAACAAGTAGACAAGCAAATGCTGCAGTATTTACAGCTTGGTCTCTCACTGAAGAAATCTATTAAATGTATAATATACATCTACCAAGATACAGTTTACTGGGGTTGTAAAAGTGTCAGTCTTGACTAGGCACCTGGTGTCTTGAAACAGTTCTTAAGTGTCCCGGAGGATTTGTTCTGTTCCACCGTTTAGAAGGCTTCTAATTGATACCTTTTATTGCATATGGTCACACTTTGCCTAGTAACAAAAAACACTTATCAATAGTTAGAGAACAGTTAAAGTATAAATGAACAGCCTTCTGGATTGACGGGAGAAAGTGAGAATCGTTGACCGAGATAGTATTTTAGAATCAACCATATTCATATTTTATTTTAAAGATTTAAGACCCTCCAAGTTTAGATTTCTTTCAGCACAATAATAGTCCAAGTGCTGGCTCTGATCCATTTTTCCACCTGAATAAGTATTTTAGCTCATTCTCTTCTATCCCATTTGGAGTAGTGTCTTACTGATTTTTATTTTGAGTGTATGGATTTGCCCTGGACACAAATCTAAGTATAGCAACCTAATGGTATAATTGGATCAAAGCTTGACTGATTACACCTGATACACAGTTGTAACAGCAAATCCATAACTGCAAAATTAATATATTTTAATTCAGTCCCTTTTTAGGCATAACTTTTAAAATATGTGGAATATAGAAATTTATCTAAATATTACTCCTATTTAACAGTCACAAACCACAGAGGAAGGGTCAGCAAAGCATGAAGCAAAAGCTAAAGTCTTGGAATGTTACATTAACTTTATTTTGCAGTTTAGTTTCCATTAAATACAAATACTTTTCTGAATGCAGAAATCGCACTCATGTTTACTTAAAAATTTGATCTTCATAATAATGATTAAGTGGATTTTCTTCAGACCTTCACGTATGAACACCCACCCTCAGGCTGACAACAAGCACAAGAAATTTTAGCATAAAGAAAATTGATTCAGAAAGTTATCAGCCATTGGAAATAGGGGTTTGGAATACAAATGCCATCTCAGAGATAACAATAATAGCAGGAGTTAGGGGAATACGTGTGGCAAGAATGAATAAAATTCAAGAGGCTGATCTGGACCATGCATTTGTATGAGAAGTTATGCAAGTAAGTACATCTATTAAAAGAATGATATTTGCTTGATTCCTTATCCTGTCAAAAGATTGAAATAGGGGTGCCCTTTATCCAAAAACACAGAGACTTCTAAATCTGTTTCCTCTCATCTGTGTTACACAGACTCCAAGTTTTTATTAATGTTTAAGTGTGATACAACAGAAAGAATCCTATGGGAATCCTGCTACTGTATCTTCTGTAGTTTCTGTGACATTTTGGATATACTGTTCCCAGGATATAGGTCAAGCTCCCTTGTCCTGTTTTTGCCTGGTATATAATTATAGTATTTTTTACAATCCATTGACTGACACTTGACACATTGAAAAATTAGGCATGCTTACTTATCAGTGCCCTAGTGAACTTACAGGGCTGCTGAAGCTTCCCAAGGGTGCAGGTTTATCAGAATGCTTATATGGCCTTGAACCCAGTGATGTCCAGTTTAAGTGCCTGAGACAAACATGTACGTAATCTCATAAAAATGCAGTTTCAGTGAGCAGTTGGGATTTTATTTGTGACCATGCTCCTTTATGTGGGGAAAAAAATGGAGTAAAATACATCTCAACAGTTTAGGCTTTTCTCCAACAAAGTCCTGACACAGGACTGGTAAAATACATATTTAACTGAAGTAGCTTATGTAAAAAAATAAGGTATTTAGGCAAAAAGACATCTATGAAATAGAACACTGAGTGGATTGCAAGCAGAAGTCCATTTATTGCTCTCTTATTTCCCCTAACTCTTCTGGCTTGTACTGGCAAAAGTTCCTACCTACATGGCTAGCAGGGACAGACTAACACCTGATGTTGGCCTTTGCTGCATCCCTCTACTAGACAAGACAGCTTACTCCTATGGCTCCAGGTGTCATAGGAACAGAGTAGAAAAACACATGAATGTCCATGCTGAGTTTGATCAAAGGTCCATCTAGCCCAGCGTTCTGTCTGTGATGGTGGCCATGAGCAGATCCATAGAGACTAATATAGCAGCACGACAGTCTAGTCATTCTTCCCACAATATGCTTTGGCCTCCAGAATTTCAAGGCTGAATAACTTTGCTGAGTCAAAGATGCTCTCTTAGTATTTTACAACCTTTGATAGATTATTTTTTTCCTATGAATTTGCATAGTCACCTTTGAACCTATGGAAGCTTTTAGCATCTGTGACATTTGCAGCAAGGCTTAACGCACATCTCACACTGTACTCCTTAGTGTGTTTTGAGACAGCCTCCCCGTAGTTTTTGTTTGACACACTGTAGGTAGTGTTTTGGAAGAGACAGGGCAGAGTTTCATATGTATTTCTTCTCCATACCACTCTTGATTTATAGATCTCTAGTGTTATCAACAAGTTGTATTTTTTCCGGTCTGTTTTCTCATTCTTTTTATGAAAGCTGTTTCAATCCTTTGGTCATCCTTGTACTTTTCTGAATGTTCTCCAGTTTTAATGCAGCCTTTTCAAGGTGTGGGGACCAGAACAGCACAGAACATAACAGGTGTTTAACTATGATGGTTTCATACAATGCCTTAATGTTGTCTGCTTTTTTTTTTTCTTTTTTAAATCATAGAACTGATATTTCCATAATCTGTCTACCATAGCTCCAAGATCTCATCCCATCATGACAAAAGTTGGCTCAGAGCCCATCACTGGATGTGTAAAACTAGGGTTGTTTCATGAGGACTTGGAAAAGTAGGATCTCACTCATATCACTACATGTCTGTGTCTCTTGAAAGCTATCTGCCCTTATCTTCTAGTCAGAGTGACAAGTGCTAATAACAAAATTTATGCAAATGAGCAACTGCTGCTTATTTCACAAACGTCAGTATTTGAATTTTCAGATCTCATGTTAAATAATAGAGAACTCATCATTTCCTGCACTCTGCCAGCATTTGTAAAGTTGCCTTGTCCCCTGTCCCCCTCCAGTATCTTTGTTCGTACGCTTGTGATACCCTACATGTGTAACCACACACCACAATCTTCTTTAGCTCCCTCCCTAGAGCTTCAGCATTTCTACCAATGTCTGCCTTCTCTCCATTGTCACCTTCGACTGTAATTCAAAACTTGCCTACTACATTTGCCAGCTTGCTCTCCACTTCTCTCCTGTACTCTTTGCCTGTTTATCCACCTCTTTTTTGAACCCAGTTAAAACCTGACAGTGAGTAAGAGGACACTGGACTCAATATGAGTCCCTAACTGTACAACGTCTGATGCCAATTATCCTATCTTTGCTAGGGACATAATAAAAGTATGATAGAAATGAGCTTGGGAGAGATCTCAAGGAGTCTTAGTTTATACCCTTGTCTTGTAACAGGATGAATTGTATATGAACTATTCCTATCAGTTGCTTAGCATTTTATTATTAAACAATAACAGAATGCAGCAAATTTAACTCTTGTTCTGTCCCATAATCTGAAATAATAGGGATACAGCATATAGGAAATTGTTTGATGTATTGTAATCAGGACATAATTTTGGTTGCCTTGCTGTATCCTCTTTAGGTGCCAAAATTTGTCTCAAGCACAGCTACTATGTGTGTGTCACAGACTGATCTGAGATGCATAGTTCTCTCTTTCTGGAGAATCATAAATAAATCAACCAGAAATAATTGACGGTGGCTGTCCATTCAAAACCCAATCAGTGCGAGCCTGAAAGTCTTTGTGACACTTTCTAAAAATGTCAGTTCCATTGCAGCCAGAGAATCAATATGTTTATTTAAAGAGACCTTTAAGCATGAAAAAAAGGGACTTTGTTTTAAAGCAAAACTGTGTGGGATGGTAGGCCAAATCATCACATTTAGACTCAATATAAAGGAAATTAATTTATCCTCACAGGGGGAAAATAAAATTGGCGTGGTTTTGCTTATGAAGATAATTGTTTTACCAATCTGGTTTTTGTTACCATGTCCTAAATATAAAAAAGCAGCATTTAAAAGGATTAAGATCAATTATTGTTTTTTGCTGGGGGACAGAATGAACAGTAAATTCCCTTCTGTATGGCTTTTTAAATGTAGTCTAAAATGGTGTTCTGATAACAGCATATGTCCTTATTACATTACAGATACTAAATTGTGAATTGTACCGTGCTTGTCAGCCATTAGTGGTCAATCAAATGGTGTAACCGCTTGTTCCTGTATCAAAAATACAGTTTTAGTCTGAATTTGTCCTTTTACAAAAGAGGTCTGCTGCCCTATACAAATTACAAAGTTGCTCCTAATGTCTGTAAATTACCTGTTAAAACTCAGAGCTCCCTGAGCCTTCCCTCTTTAAAATATTAGTGGAAACCACCAGAGAGGCAAGACTGAAAAAAAACTAAAATTGTTTTTCTCTCTCACAAAATAAGATAAATATTTAATTCTCTGACAAATGAGAGTGTTGAATGGTTTTGAATAATTGCTCTCCCTAAACGATCACATTCTTTTTCCTGTAGTGCAGCACATACAAAGCTGCCGAAGTACCGGCTTCTGTGCATCCTAATCACATTATGTTCTATTCAGCTGCTTCAGACATAGCTGCAAAAGTGTCTCGGGTGTTGATAGAGTCATGTTAACTATGCATTTCCTTCACATTCTGGCTGCTGGGAAGATGATTCTGATTACTGGGGAGGAACAATCTTACAGTACCAGTGAATTTTGGCCTGCAATTTCAAGAAGAGAACATAAGTACTTAAACCCCTGTTCCCGGACAAAGGCTATCGTACTTTCTTTTGTCCCACGAGCAGTTTATGAAGGTCACAAGTCAGGGTGTAAAACCACTGATTCTCTGGTCCTGGGAACTGATCTTATCCCAGCTCAGGTGAATCAGTGGTTTCACATGCTGGCCTTTACTTTAATAGACCCTGGATGTAATTTCATTTGAGAGAGATCTCCAACGTGTGGGAAGATTGAAGGTTTATGTGTTACAGTTCACTTCATACAATAAACATGTGTCGCGGTAAAGGTGAAACTTTGAATAGTCTTAGCAGGAAGAGCAGAGACCCTCTGCCATAAGCAAGAATGCTCTTCAATTTTCCTACCTGTTTAATTTTGCTCTACACATATTGATCTTTACGTGTTCAATGTGCAGAAGACAACTTTCAGTCCATGAGAACAGACTCCAGATAGCGTAAATCAATGTAGGGCCTGGAGCAGTTTTAGCCCTCCAGGTGCCATTAGCCCTAGTTTAAGATTAACATGCATAAAACCTAGTGTTGTGAATTTGCTTGTTTTATCAGCTGAAATGCTGCTACATTTTTCCAGGCCTCACTGATGGTTGTTAAAAATATGATATATGCTGTCCATTGACCTGAGGCACCATAGGTTTTTGTCAGTTTGTCATTTTCAACAGTTGCAGTGTTTTCTGCTTTCCATCTCCTCTTTTGAGCTTCTGTGATAGGATGTAAAGCTCTTGCTCTCCTTCCTCTAGAATTCCAGACTGTACAAAAGAGGGTTGAGCAGTTTAATCCTTCATCTGAACCTAAATGAAGAACAGTGGACTGTTGGTGTTGGATATTATTATCAACCCATACTTATATAATATAGTTTGAAAGTTAGCTCTCACCTGTAATTCAGGTGGCAGTCACGACTGTGGACTCATTTCAACTGAGGTTTTCTTCCCCCAATGTATGTGATAGGTTCATTGACCACTTTTCACTGAAAAAATCACTCCAGTAAGTATGATAACTAGTTGGTAATTTTGTGTCAATGCTTAGCAAGGGACAAAGAAATAAGCAAGAGTTGGTTGCAGCTCTTGCTTCCCTGCTCCAAAATGAAACTCTTAGTCTAAATATAAGCATATTGTCAGGGTGTTACGGGGATGCTGGTGGTGCCACGGTCATCCCATGACTTGTCAAGCTCCCGTCTGTTTCTCCTTGCAGTATGACTTTGTGGAGCTCCTGGATGGCAGCCGGCTGATTGCAAGGGAGCAACGCAACCTGCTGGAGTCAGAGCGAGCGGGGCGGCAGGCGAGGTCTGTCAGTCTCCACGAGGCAGGTTTTATCCAGTATTTGGATTCTGGCATCTGGCACCTGGCCTTCTATAATGATGGGAAAAATGCAGAGCAGGTGTCTTTTAATACCATAATTATAGGTAAGCATCATCTTTAAAGCTCTTACCAAACGCTAGCTTCTGGCCAGGTTTTTTAGGACATAGACAGGTTTTCATAGCTAAATGATCTGACTTCTTTTTTACAGGTTTTCCATTTGTAGTGGTTATTTTGCTGCTCAGAATAAAACACAGAATATGTATTTTAATTTCTTGATCTAAGGCATAAGGGTTTTAATTTCTTAGTCTAAGGTATGAGGGGTGTACCTTCTAGTGAAACAGTGCTTGAAAGAAGGACATTCTTTTGGAGTATTTATTAAATGGCACAGGGCTAGATTTTAAGTATGGAGCTCATACAGTTTTACCCTTACAATTTTAGCCTTTTTGTTGGAATACAATGTCCTAAGATACTGAGGGCATCAGCAGTAGAAAATCACAGCTATTCGTGCTCTTCAAACAAAACAAATGTAAACACTCTTTGGAGCGAGAACATGCTGTCAGTTAGCAGTGGTTCAAATGATAGGTACTTCATGCGGTGGGCACCTGTGAATTATCCTTCTCTTTTTCCCTTTAGAGTCTGTGGTGGAATGCCCCCGAAATTGCCATGGTAACGGTGAATGTGTTTCTGGATCCTGCCATTGTTTTCCTGGGTTTCTGGGCCCAGATTGTTCGAGAGGTAAATCAACCCAATGCTTTTCTCGAGTCAGTTCAAGCGAGCACGAAGACAAATACACCAGAAAAGCAATATCTTAGATATTGTTCTTTCTAAAGCTCCGCTGAAGTTGTTGATGTTAATTGTCCTGCCGTGTTCTGTTTCACAGCAGCCTGCCCGGTGCTGTGCAGTGGCAATGGGCAGTACTCCAAAGGACGCTGCCTGTGCTACAGCGGCTGGAAGGGCACCGAGTGTGACGTGCCTACGAGTCAGTGCATCGATCCCCAGTGTGGGGGCCGGGGCATTTGCATCATGGGCTCCTGTGCCTGCAACTCTGGGTACAAAGGAGAAAACTGTGAAGAAGGTAAATGAGTAAATATTTACGCCAGCACCAGCTGCTGTAAGTCAGGTTAACAGCTGGCACATCCAGCTCTGTGGATTTTTCTCGATGTTATGCACTAAACATGTTTCTTCAAAAATCATTTTAGAATGCTACAAATCAAGTTTTGGAATCTAATAGCACTAATAGCACTGAATTCTACAGAATTATTGTACTCTATTCTCAAGTAAGCAGTGAGAAAATTCTAAGTAGTACACATTATGTGTTTGCTTGCCAGTATATTTGGTTTTTGTCTGGCTGAGGTCAGCTAAGAAAAATGCACACAAAACACATATGTGGGAATTCTTATTGAATTTTCCCAGTGTAGAGTAAATCATTAATTTATTGCATTTGTTAGTGGTCTTTTCCACTGACCAGATTGTAGAAAGTGCTGATTCAAATGCATCACAGTGAAAAATGATGCATCATTTTTGTATTCCAGAGATGTGCATAATAATATTTGTTCTGGTGTGCTGCAAAATGCGGTTCATTTTCCATTCTATTTTTTTAGGGAATAAAACCTGCCATTTTCTTCCTCAATCAAATTGATTTTATTGATCCTCACGTACAAAGTAATGCAATTAAGTCTCTGGAATTAAATTTTCAGACCATTGACCCTACAAGTGTAACATTTTATTGAGTCAAATTGCTAAATTAAATCTCATCATCTAAAGCACAAGTGAATTAAGATGGATAGACAGTATGCAACTCATTCATTTCTGAAACAAGTTGAGGGTCCTGTATAGCTGTCCAAGCTAAAAAGCAGTGGATTGGGTCAGTTGATACCAAGTGCTGCAGGGTATCCAAGACTTGTTACACTATGATTAGGCAGAACCAAGATCAGTTGCCCAATACCCAAAACCAGTCTTGTTGTAATTCAGAAAAATTAGCAAACCCTGAAAGATTCTCCATTAACTCTGTGGTAACCTGTAACTTTCTTGATGTCAGTTATGTGCATGCACAAATTTCACAGTATCAGAAAGTGATGTGGAAGGGAGGTGTTTTTACATGGAAAACTGCAGCTGTGCAAGAAGTGACAACAAAGAGTGATTTACCTTGTAGTCAAACAAGGGAGGCTGGCACCAAGATACCTTGGTCTACTCTGTCTTTTCCTGACTCATTGCAATGAAAGATGAACTTCTCAGCTTCAACCTACTAATGTTTACTTTTAAGAAGAGAGCAATGCTGCCTATTTCATAAGGTCTTAAAATGTGAATTAAGCCCAAAAGTGCCGTGAGCACCTAGGGGTTGATTACTGTTGTTAGAAATGACAGGTTTAAGCTGATCTTTCTCATCTCCCTGCAGCGGATTGCTTGGACCCAGCCTGCTCCAACCACGGCGTGTGCATCCATGGCGAGTGCCACTGCAACCCGGGCTGGGGTGGCAACAACTGTGAAATCCTGAAGACAATGTGCTCTGACCAGTGCTCTGGTCATGGCACCTACCTTCAAGAGAGTGGTAGCTGCACCTGTGACCCCAACTGGACAGGTCCAGATTGCTCCAATGGTAAGAATTCAAAGCATTGGCATTTTGTAAAATATTGATGTCTTGAATAACAGCATTTTAATGACATTATTGTGTTACGACCTGACCTGCTGAGCTGATTGATACCTTTGAGTTGACTTCAACATCAACTGTGAATTGATTCTAAGGTTCAAAATAATTGATGAGTTTGAAGGATTTGAAAATCAATGTATTTTTTTGTATCTTTTAGCTGCCTTCATCTGGTATCTTCAGGTATTTCACATGCAAGATCAGAATGCATGTGGATCTTTCCTAGTATTTAGAAACTTAAACCTGCAGCAGTGAAACCAGAGACAGTCACATTTGTAAAATCTCTCTAGCTAATTGGAGGTATTTTTCTTGAAAAACAAAACAGCATTCAAGTTTGAAGGCAAAGGGAATGCAAGGATGAATCTTAAACAGCTTTTGAGGCAGGGTGCAGGCTGCCAGGGTGGAAGGAATTGGTAGGAGTGAAGAAGCAGAGGGATTTCTTGAAATATGGAACTGAGCTTATTAAAACCATAGTCTGAGCTTAGAAACAAAATAAGAAAAGTAGAGTACTAGCACAGAGAGCAGAATCTAAATATTTATAAAGTATGACTGCAGCTTTTTGACAAATACGAGTTTTTAGAATCTTGTTTGGTAGCCACATATCAAAAAAGAAATCATGTCTAACAGTGAGACATGTATTTGTCTAAACCAGTTCATCTAAGAACTCAGACGTTTTGTTAATGAAAACTGAACACATGGGCTAGCTGGGTTTATGCCAGCTTATGAATAAATATAACTTTTTCATGAGGAACCATCTTTTTAAAACAAATGTACTTCCTGACCAGGATCTGTGATACTCCATAATGGTTTATGCATACAAGAGTGATAGGACAGAGTTCCAAACATTCAAGAAAAGGTGACAAAGAGAAGAAAATGTTGTCTTCTGTGAAATTTGTTTAGAAGAAAAAATTCTTTCCTGACCATTTCCAGCACTAAAAATGGCTATTTTTGTTAGACCCTATCTAGTTCTCAGGCAAAACATGGATCCCTTATTTACTGACACATTGTCCTCTACGCTTTTTTTGATTACCAGTTATGCTCCATCTTTTACTTATGTTTCAAGGAATGATTTGTCATTAAAATAACATAAAATGTTTCTGATCTCAAGTATCTCAAGTGTGTCAGACTCACAAAAGAGCTTTGTAAAAACGTGCACAGATTATTTGCTGAAGTGGTGCAAAATGACCTTCAGAGGAGTACACTAAAAAAGTAAATCTTACCCATAAACATGTTGTTAAGCAGCTAGATGAAGAAAAGAATGCGTTATTTCTATCAGAAGGTTTTATAGGTTTGAAATCAGCAGAGCTTTCCTCTATCTTCATCAGCAGTTTGTCCGTTAATTAGCCCTTCAATTCCACTTCAATTAAATTAACTCTAATTAATAAATTCATTACAAAGATTGACGCACCTTGCTCAAAGCTAGTGTGCTAAAAGCTGATAAACACCTTCACCCTAATGAAAAATTGATTAGATTGAAGAGAAATAAACCTTTCTTTCTTGGAGCTGCAGTGACGTTTTGTGACTCTCAAGTTAATCAAACCATCTTGCATCTTTTAATCAAAAATTTAATTCAAAGTAGATATAAAATGCTATATGGGGGGGGGGGGAAGGGAGGGGGAAATTACAGCTGTCTTCTTCCATAAAGGTTTTGGGCTGTTTCTTGTGGGAAATGTCACAGCTTCTTGATACTGTGTTTAATGTTCCACAGCACTTTAAGACAGCAGGGAAGAAAAAACTAGTGTTGATCACGAAACTGAAAACCTTTCTTGCACTGAATGCAAGTTTCTTTTGCTGTTAAAAATAATTTTGATCTTTTATTACTCAACTACTTGCTATGTTTTACAAGAAAACAAAAACTGAATACAGCGCTTCTGTGAACCAGTACATGGCTACAGCCAGCTGTATGCCAAGGAGCTAAACAAGTCCCTCAGGCTGTATTGTATCTCCTTGTTTTTCTGTTGTCTGCTTAGCAGAAGTAAAGTTTGCTGGAGTCTGACTAATTGAATCAAAACTGTAAATGCAAAATCTGGCAGTCTAAATTATCATCTTATATTAGCTGAGACTTAATATGCGTTGTTTGGCCTCTACCTTTGGCTGTTAACATATTTTTCAATTATTCTATCAGATACAACATCCTGTTACTATATGTAAATGACAAGTTAAATTGATGTATGTTGATTTATTTTTTTAACAAGGTATTATTTAAACCAGACTGTTCATAGCTGTCACTGATACAAATTTACTGAAAGTAAAAGAGAATGATCTTTTGTATTTTACAGATGTGTCAGTGTGTCAGTGTAGTGCTAATTTGTCTCACTAAGGCTGACTCTTTATAATGAAAAAATGTGTCAGAAATGGCACATTTTAACTTTGAAAGAAAACAGGGAGAAGAGTGAGGGGGGAAGCCTAGTTAAAAAGAACTTCGTCATGTTAGGTTTTCACTCACAACAGACAACGATCTACGTATATGTTACATTTAGTCGCTGTGAGTACAGTGTAAGTTCTGGTAGGTCTAAGTGCCATATAATCTAAGATACAAAAGGTTACTCTTATAACATCTGTGATCACAAAAAAAACATGCTTGACAATTACTCCAAGCTAGCAAAAGAGCTGTGGACACTTAAGCATCACTGAAGTCTGCTGACTAACTAAGTGAGCATTAGCAAAGAGGTAAAACTCTGTACTCTCTATTCTGTTGGATCTTACATGAAAATGTCTTTCACAGTAAATTCCTTTGATTTAACTTCCAAAGATTTTGCCTTCCTTGTTCTTCACATGTTGAATTAAGATGTAGCGCTTGTAATTAATGTATACCCTCTCTCTCCCCTGTGCTCTCTGCCTGCTTTTCTCCCCCGTCTCCTCTCAAATCCAGAGGTCTGTTCTGCGGACTGTGGCACGCACGGGGTGTGCATGGGTGGCACGTGTCGCTGCGAGGAGGGCTGGACGGGCGCAGCCTGCAACCAGCGGGCCTGCCATCCCCGCTGCGCCGAGCACGGCACCTGCAAAGACGGGAAGTGTGAATGTAGCCAGGGATGGAACGGAGAGCACTGTACCATTGGTAGGCTGGCTATGCTTTACCCTGTCTTCGCTGCAAAATTCAAACAGCCAGCGCTGCTGGCCACGTCTGAGTAAGAAGTGTGTTACTTTGAAGAATGTTTCTTCAAACAGAATATTTGCATGTGTCAGTCTGGGGAAAGGAGATGATATTTTAAGAAAGGAAATGGTTATATAATGGCTCATCAGTTCTTCATACCCAGTTTGCCATGAAAAGGAGGTAGAAGAATTTCCTTTTCAATCTTTTTCCTTTAACTGCCTTTCACTGAGGGGGAGGTTACTTTTATTTTGAACCGTAAATATATTACTTGATTTGTGCTTTTCTATTTTTGTGTGATAGCTTTATGTCTTTTGGAAATGAAGCTTCCTATTGTTTTTCTTTCTTTTTTTTTTTCTGTTAAGGAGAAGAAGCTCTAAAAAGTGACTTGCCAACATAAAAATGTCGCTTCCACCATGTAATAAATGTGATCTAGCTGCCCAAAATTATCTTCTTGTCAACATAATGTTCTATTTTAGAATTCCATCAAATTTCTTACATGTTAATAATGTAACAGCAGTTTAATACAGCTGATTGTAAAGAAGCCATCCTTATTACAGCTTCTGTTTCTGTAACCAAGTTAGTTCTAGTGCCTGGAAACCTTTGGAAGTTACTATGCCTTTACCAATGGAGCTTTGCTTACTCAGTTATTTACAGTCCGTATGTCCCATACACAGCAGTATATCCCTCTCCACTACGCAGGCTTTGACAGTGAGCTGGCGTGAGAAATTATGCATGTAAATAGGAGGACAAAGAAAAAGTAGAGCTGCAGTGCTAAGAAATTCCCTTCCACACTAATTCCCCTTTGTGCAAGACACTGCAGGTCTGTAACAGTGGAGGAGAGTCCTGTCCAAACAATTTTTATCTCGGCTTAAGCACACAGAGAAACTACTTCATGACAACAGGTAGGAAGCACAGGCAAAGGAACTGGCAATGGTCTACGTGTAAGAGATGATGAGTTTTCCTTTGGTGAGTGGGGAGTATTGCACAAAGCCCATTAAAAGCTGTGACAGGAGTAACAACGTGACTGAAATGTTTATGGAGCACATCTCCCAAGTATGAGAAGCATCATGGCTAAGCACTTCAAGGTGGATTGGATAGGCCACAAGAGGGGTAGCCACAGGTCAGACATAGGCAAGTATATCATTGAATGATGAGGAAATCGTGGATAATATGAATAATCAAAAAAATTTTCCAATAAGTCAAAAAATATCACATGGTTCTATGTTTGGATAGGTGGAGGAGAGATGGTTAAAAGAGTTGATGTAGTTGAAGCAACAGGATAGGACAGTAAGTCTAACAGCAGTGGAGCTGATGGATGTGAGTAGAGCATGATTTGCTTTTACCACAAGCTAAAA
The DNA here is from genome assembly GCA_013400975.1 of Atrichornis clamosus. Classification (NCBI taxonomy): domain Eukaryota; kingdom Metazoa; phylum Chordata; class Aves; order Passeriformes; family Menuridae; genus Atrichornis; species Atrichornis clamosus. Next base: position 162,473 of record WBMZ01014816.1, read on the forward strand.
AGAGGCTGGAGAATTTTAACTTCCATGGAAGTTTTGGAAGGGCTCTAGCTCTGAATGTGTTAGCAGAGCTGAGGCATCACTGGGACGTGAGTAAAGCAGCAACACCCAAGCTGTGTTCCCAGGTGGTTTATAGCCCTGACTGAGAGGCAGGTGGTGCTGCTGTGTTTGTTGGTCACGAGAAGCAGTGGTGGGAGCTTTGAGGGCAGGGAAAATGAGGGCTTGCTACAGCTGCATTAACTAATACTCTCATCATTGCACCAGGAAGATGAGGCAAGGTTTTCTTTTTTAGAAGGGAGTCAGGTGTGAAAGTAGTAATATTGACGCGTGAATTATTTTTTACAGCAATCACAATTGATTTTTTTAATTGTTTGTTTGTTTTTTTAGGGCGTTTTGTTATTTACTAATGAGATTGCTCAGACATATTGAGGGAGAGGTGCATCTGCAAAATCACAGGGAGAATCAATAGGGTTAATGTTTTTTAGGAGCTTCTAGAAAACATGCTGACAAAGAGATTAGAGAAGTGGGGAGAGAACTGCTTTCTGAACAATAAAAAAAAGTAAATATTTAGAAGTAGGATAAAGCCTTTCCCTTGACTACTTTAACTTGCCAACGAGCAATTACTCAGCAGATCGCTCTGCTGTTGGTCTCACTGACCTTGGCAGCATTTCAAGGGTTGTAGTTATATACGGATGAACTGCTCTTGAACAATTTTTCCAACATATTAAGCACAAACAAGTTTTTCCTTAGCACTGGGCAAGCAGTTCTGTCTTCCCACCTGTTTATTCTTTAAATGGGTGTTTACTTTGTGGCTGCTGCTGTAAAGATAGTTTGATTTGTTTATATTGCCCTTACAGCCTCCAAGGCAAGTAACGAGGTAGAGGCTCCAGCCTGCTGTTACATTTATTTTTTTTAGAACTGCTTTCTTCAGGAGCCCCATGTTACGGAGAAACCAGGTCATTTTATTGCTCATTTCCAAGAGTATTTCCACTTAGGGGGGTAAAAACTGCTGCCTCCTCAGCTTAGCAGATGAAGAGTCAATTCGCTTTTTCTCATCTGCCCTACAGTAGGTAGTAGCTCTTTCTGAGCAATAAAGATCAAAACACAAGGGACTTCAGAATGTTTCTCTATGCAAACCAGTTTTTTATTGTCACCCTCCATTTGTAACTCAGGCATTTTATGCTACTTACAACTCTACTTAGTAGCAGAATATTTGCATAATTTGTGTTATGTGTATGAAAGACTCCTACTCACTCTCCCTTTAAATGTCTAAAAATAAACAATTGCACCCTTCTTATTTCTAAAAGTCATTAACCATTTAACTGCAGTACTGTGAAATATTTTAGTAATGCAAATGTATTTCTTTGTTGCAGCTATTAGCTGGAAGCCATATGAATGCAACAGCCAAAATTTACAGCTTCTTTGGGAAAGGAGTATTTCAAATAAATTGTAAATCTTAAGGGCAACTCACTTTACTCACTTTTTGGAAAAGGAATAGCCCTCCAAACCTCTTGCTGGATGTACAAACTGGAGTAGATGTGCATGCATTACTTATGGAGGCACTAACCTGAATATATACTGAATCATCTGAATCCATAACTCAATTGATCAAAGAGTTTATGGTATTTTTGTGAAGCATGAATGCCATTTAAAATTGTGAAAAATATGTTTTACCTCAACTAACAATTTTTATGTATTTTTAAAAGCTAACTATCTGTCCAGTCTCATTTTCAGTTAGCCCACTGTTTGTATTTGTAAGTTGACATGTTATAACATAGAATGAATGAGAAAACCAAACCTATCTCCTTAATTAAAGCAAGGTAGTCCTCAGTTTTATTTTTCTCTAATATCATTTATCCTAGATTGGTTCTTGAGTTATGCCGATTTTTACATATACTTCAAAATTTTCAAATAGAATTTAGTCAAAGGAAATTCTAATTACTGTAAACTGACAGATACCTTTTTTGTTGGTTTTTTTTTTTATTTCAATACTTCAGGATGTTGGGAAGCAAAATTGTAGATGATTGCAAAGGTTTGCGCTTTTTTGTTCAGAAAAAAATTTAGACATCTGCTTATCTGGGTTAAAAATCAGGGTTTCCCTAAGGCTGAAGACAACAGGACTGGATTGGAGAAATCATACAAATACATATTTTACATACTTTGTTTTGTGATAGAGAACAGAGTAGACTAAATAAAGCAGGGAGAGAGGGAGATGTATTTGTTTGGAGCAATGTGTAAAGTAAGGTGGACAAGATTGTTTAGACTGATAAACCTGATGTGTATTGCTGGTGTCCACTGTTCCATTGTGGGCACAGGGTGGCTGCAACTTCAGTACCACACCTGGTGTCAGTCATGCTAGTGAGCCACTGCCTTTACTCTGAATACACACTTCCACATATTTATATCAAAGATGTTCAGTGATAAGTATATGCTCAGTATTTTGATGAATGTAATAAGAATTAGCAAAACTCAAAACTTGATGCTATTGTTTTGCATCTTAGAGGTTTGATCTCAACATACACAATGCATGTTTCAAATACTACACAATTTTAGGCACCTAATTTGCTTACTTTCTCTTCCCTCCTGAGAACTATAATGATAAAATCATAGGATCATAGAATAGTTTGGGTTGGAAGGAACACTGAGAGGTTAACTTCCCCTGCAGTAAGCAGCAACATCAACTAGATTTGGTTGCTCAGAACCTCATCCAGCCTGGCCTTGAATGTTTCCAGGGATGGGGCATTCACCACCTCTCTGGACAACTTATTCCAGAGTTTCACCACCCTCACTGAACAAAACTTCTTCCTAAAGTCAAGTTTGAATCTATCCTCTTTTAGTTCTAAACCATTACCACTTGTCCTGTTACAACAGGCACTGCTAAAATGTTTTAACGTAATGTTTTACAATTTCCTGTATCCCCAGGAGAACAGGTTAAATCAACAGTTTACTGCAAAGCTGTGGAAAGTCACCTGTCAATTTTTTATTTGGTCTGGAAGTGACATTCATGGGTCTGAGGTGAACATCCATTGAACATCCGTATATTATTTTTTGAAGCTCAACCTGCATCTCAATGTGATACAAGACTGCAGATGCACAGCTGGTGTCCAGGTGATAGCCTGGATGAAAATTTGCTCTGTAATTAAGTTTTCATAACACAGTTGTGCTAAAGTATGTTTTTGTTTCCTTTCTGTCCTGGCTTGCAATGAGTTCAGTGACCCTCTCCTGTCTGAGTAGTTGTTTTGTGGGATTGAAACAGATATTTTTTCAGAAAGTATGTTATTTTTGTGATATAACTGTCATGTACCATGAGTGTATTAGGTAACTGTCATAGGAAGCCCATAAACATGAATACTTTTCCAGCTGCTTTTCCATTAAACTCTGTTAGTTGAATGAAATTAGTAAATAATTATGTTGGTGGGGAACCTGCTATATCCATGTGCTCTGTAACAACTCAGTTTTACAATGCAGCTTAATTTTTCCTATAGACTAAATTAGTTTTAGCATAATCTAAATTGCAAATTGCCCAATTTGCATTAAAACTATGCCTTCTTGTTCAGAATTGTCAACACCTCTTTTTTAAAAAGTCTTTAACATTAAGCACGGGTGGGTAAGACCATCTGTTTATGAAGCTTGCCTGCAGCTCCATTACTTAACAGGAGACAGGTTACAGCTGTTTAATTGTTATCATATTGAACGATTATCTTTCAATCCAAAATTAATATTTGTATATATATGCATGGAAAGCATGTTGTTAAACGTAAATGAGTTAAATGGGGATTAATGTCATTAAGCATTCATATTAATCCCTCAGGAAGGCTAAAGTTAGCATCACAGTACTTCCATGCTACTTTTGAGTGCTGCATGAGACTGCTTTACCTGGTATACAGAACTGAAAATCAAATGCAGTGGTGGTTCGCTGAGAAGTGTACAGCTTATATTTATATTCCAGTGAGAATCAGGATCTAATTGGTTTATCTTCTGAGAATTTACCCTGAAATTTAGCTGAGAAAAAAAAAATAACAGGGAATAGCAAAGTATTTCTTTTAACCTTTTCTTTGCATGAAAAGACAGTAGCATGACATTCAAACCAATCGAACAAAATAAATTTCAGCAAGAAATTTCTAGTTTCAGTTATTTTAGCCAGAAAAACAGGAAAATCATCTGGTTTAGATATTCAGAATGATGAAAAAATAAATAACGGCTAGAGCACTCTTCCTTAAGTGTGTTTCTGTTAGCACAGACTGTGTTCTGGTGACTGATTAAAATGGTTTTCTGACTAGGGACAAACAGGAAGGCATCTGTGTGCTGGTTTTCCACGTGACCAGCGTAAGCACAGAAGTGCAGCCCGTGTTGAGGGGTGCTAAGATCCGTGTTGAGGGATGCTAAGATAGAATCTCCTCCAATAAGTCCTATGGTCTGCACCTGTTCCCCTCAACACGTGTTTAGCTTAGGGCTCCTTATATTAGAGATTTCAAATATGACTGCAGAGAACTGACACTTTATCTCGTCATAGGATCAGAGAGCAAGTAAAGACAAATGTGTTCCTCCAGTTGATTAAATGAAGTGCTGATAGAAAACTGGATATGGCTATATATCACTGCACTATACATTTTTGACTCGTGGGCTTGACAGAGTAAGGCATGGACTAGTTTGAGGTCTTGGACTATCTTCTCCACATTTGCACGTTAGTGGGAGAGCAGCACAGATAACCGGTATGATGATGAACAACATCATTTCAATGCTGATGCTAATTGCCAAGCATGGCTTACTTTTATCCAAAGTTTAAAATACTGATAATATTCACACTTTGTCGTGGTTTAATGTGTCACATATTTAATGTACCTTAATGCATTCACAGGAATTTTTCATAAATTTTAAGTTTCTTTGAAAATTAGAATTTAGATTCTTCTGAAATTTTTGTCCCTCAAATTGGAATAATTACTGCTGTATGAATATATTCGGTAATAAGCAAAATTCTTAAATTTATGTTTTTCTTTAGTTATGGATTCATGGAATTATACCTGAGTATAAATTTCATCTTAAAAGTAAGATTGTGTCTGAATGAAGGTATGACCTTTGACATTCAAACAGTTTTTATCAGATAAAATCAATCAAATATTCAAAACTAATTTTATCCAATATTAATTAGTTCACCACAGTATTGTGAGTGAAATCCTGGTTTTAAAACAGCTGACTACCTTGCAGCTTGGATTTCACAATAATATTTATACCTGTACCCTCAATGCAAAAACCCTACAAAAAAGAGATGATGACTTTCTTGTTACCCAGAGGACTGATAACCACAGTTTAACATGATTTCATGAAATTTAGAACAAATTTGGTTTTGATCTTTCCTGTGCCTAAAGGGAATGTTACTGATTTTCCCGGCCAAGCTTTGAATATGCAAAATATTTGTGCATTTGGTACCATAAAAATATACAGTTACCAGGTGAATTTTAGATAGAGCATGCGTTTTCAGAACTGTGAAAAAAAAGTGAGTTATTGGTCAGACCATAACACATTTCAAGACCAAGTATCTCAAATATAAATTAACTGTTAGCATACTTTAAATTGCTAATTGGTTAATTTGCATTTAAATGAGGACCACATGTGAAGTTCAAGTTAGGCACATTTTCAGAAAACAGCAGAATCCTGTGAGATGTGAAGAATTTTAAAGCATGTTGCAAAGCTTACTTGAGCTGAAGTGGCCAGAGAGTAAGTGCTTTTGTACATTGTATAGTTGCATGCTGGTCAGACACATTCCATAAATACTTTCAGTCAGGGAGAAAGATGGAAACCATAATGTTTCCCATCCTGATCCATGCCCTCATGTATTTTCAAGCCAGATTTACCTTTCATGCAGTTCCTCCTGTAAGTGTCAGGTTTTACCTGTACCTGAGGCAGGTCTTCACAAGTTTGTCGGTGGGCTCAAGTGGTCATTAGAACTTTTTCAGCCTGTATATGTGGTAATAGTTTTAACTCCTTAATGGGATATACCTTTTCCTCTAAATTCTCTTCCAAATAGATCTTAAATAGGAAACAACACTGCTTGTGAACTTACCAGCAGTCCCAAATTTCCTTTTATGTCTTTAAAAGTAACTGAATCTTTTATTCTAAGATATATGTGGCTTTCCAGTAATAGTAATTAGAAATCTTCACAGTAAAATTGGTATGGTCTCCAGAACAAAAAATCTAAAGGATAGTGGGCTTGTGTGCCTTTGTATATAAAAGCCCATAAATGCTTGCTGCAAAGAACAGTTGCAATTTTGGCAAGGGATAAATTGCAGTGAAATCAGGTCTCTCTGCAGGTATCTAAAATGCATAAATTATGAAGAAGGTACGAGTTCAGAGCGAGGACTATGTTTTGACCTGTATAAGGAGGAAAAGATATAAAATTTTGTGAAACTATAATTCCATCCATGTGCTCTCCAAGAAGGGCAAACTGTGAATTCAGGAGTAAAAAAGTATTGAAAGAGTGTTTGTAATCCTCCTCTATTGGCAGCAGTGCTCTGAACATATGGTATGTCTAAGAAAGGTTCTTATAAACTCAGAGAATGGATGACGACCATGAGGTGCTTACAGTGGAAGAACATGTGCTTTCAGTACTGTTCAGTGATGAATAGAAAGAATTGCATTTGCAAATGATACCAAAGCCTGCTGCCCCCAAGCACTTTGGGAGACAGGACAAGAATTTAAAATTACTTTCACAAATAGCACAGACTATGCAGAAAAATAAGATGCAATTTAACAAATGCTGGATTCTGTGCTTGAGAATAATCAACTGCACAAATCCAAGATAGGAAGCAGTTCACCAGGCAGCAAAGACTCGGAAAAGACTGTAGTGGATGCTGAATTTGACATGAGTGAACCTCTCTGAAGACAGGCTACAACAGTAGCTTTAAAATTTTGTGAATTCTGTGACTTCTGGACTTTCTGAGGCATGGAGCTCCTCAAAATTTGCATATGGATGCATGGCTTTTTTTAGTCACTCGCTGAGGGGGAAAGCAGTTGCCTAAAGGAATCAATATGCTTCTTCCTAAATCTGCTGTGGGTAGGATAAGAAATGATGGGTTTAAATATTACAGCAGTTATTTGGGGTTCTGTGTTCAAAAGGTGTTTTAATTGTCAGAATACTTAAACTGTGGCTGGATGGAAATGAGAGGAAATAAGAGTGATCTGGTAGCCACATCAGGAGAAGTAAACCACTGTGGATGAAGTCTTGAATACATCAGAGAGGTCAGACCAGAACTGTCAGCTCTGAATTTTGTACCAGTTCCCCCAAAACAAACATCAAAACCTGTTTGCAAACTGCATTCTCCCTTAAGGCTTGCAATAAGTTTTCTCTTCTGTTGGCAAGTGGCTGTGAAACTACTGATAAAGTGTGTGCCTCATCCCCTGCTACTGCTTGGCTGCACAGGGAGTAAAAAGTAAAGTTCATAAGAAGAGACTGGTGCACAGGGTGATCTCCTGGTTAAGGATGATTTTGAAGAACTTGACTCCACCCTTGATTCTACCGTGTATTTTCTGTTAGTTGTTCACAAATGCAGACTTTAAAGAAGTGTTCTCTGACTATTCTTCACTTTCTGGGAACAAGACTTGCTCATGTGTGAGTTGCTAAAGTGTTGGTTTGTGTATGAAATACTATTTAATTCTAAGTACTCTGGAAAATCACGTCATAGGTGTTTGTAGCCAAGTGAATGGAGACTTCTCAGTCTGATCTTTCTATGCTTTAGTTACTGGTAAAATGAGGTAAGAATATATTCTTTTCATAGCAGTAGTATGAAGATACTGTCTAAATAATTTTGACTTAGGGAGGAAGGTGATAGAAAAGTCTATAAGAGAACTGTTGCTTCTTTCCTTAGGTTAGCATAGAGTGCCTGCTGCTAGGGCATCAGCAATTTGTTGTTTGTGAGGGAATGAGTGCTGAACGAGGACTGTGAGCTCTGCACATTCACAAAGCAAGACATGTATAAAACTTGCACGAGTAGCCATAAACCCATCATTGCCTAAACTTTGGATGCTCGACTTGGCCGCTCTCATGGTACATTTCTAATGTGGTTGGGTTTTTTGTCATACAGATTGTAAACAAAGTTTTACACAAATATTAAAAATCAATGAAAAAAAGTGAATGTATTAAAACTCTCTACCTCTATACGAATAGATAAATGTGTAGAAAGCTTAAGAGAAACAATGTAGTTACAACATACCATAGCTTGCTTACAGTCAGTTTTTATTCCAAGGAAAACCTATAATCTCCCTATATGTCACTTGGTGCAAGCTTATGTAGAAGTGTAAACATGACTGGTGCAAGATACGTTGTTCACGTGTTCCAGCAGAGGATGGCTATCTGAGAGCATGACGTTTGTGTTAGCAGCAGGGATACTTACACAGCTGATCACCAGTGAATGGGAATTGTGGGCGGTGAGGAGAGTAAGCAAAGCAGAGCTTGCTCCGAGAGGAGCAGAACAGCGCTCTTCATTGTTACTGATACTGAAATTACTTCTTCAACATCTCTCCTTTTTTTCTTCCCCCCTTTGGTTCTCTTTTCTCTTTCTAATTTCTCCTTTCTGTTTTCTTTTAGAGGAAGAGGCTGTAATGCAGGAAGGAAGGGACAAAGATGATAGTGTTAGTGAAGAGAAGGCAAGGGTTCAACTTACACTTTCAAGGTGTTGAAAGTAAAAAATCTTTTAAAAAAGTAGTTTTTTATTTAGGGTGACCTTGATCAATATGGTTTTGGTCATGTTGGTTTGTGGTTTTGCTTCACGTCTCATGGTGCTATGAGGTCAAATCTGCTCTTACAGCGAAGTAGCTCATGGCTCTTGTGGAGCTGGTGAGTTGACACTGTAACAGGGCTATATATACATTACAAAAATATATGGCACCTTACAGTCTAGTGTACAGGTTACAAAGATTATGATGGGTGAAGATGTCTGAGGAGAATAATAATGTAAACTAATAGAGATATAACCTTGCTATACAGCATTTAGAGACATGTCACCATTGTAATCCCTTACGACAGAACAATCAGAATAAAGCAGTGTTATAAGTACCAATTAAGGAACATCAAATCAGTGGGTATGTGACTCACACTGATTTAAACAGGAGCTGATTGGAATAAATGGATTTAATATGTACTTTTATTCTTAGGCTATTCTGTCATACCTGGAGGAAGTAGCATATGAATAAAGAAGACACTGACTTACATCTCTGATAGGAAACTAATGGGAGACGTTAAATTGAAAAAAAAAGTCAGGGTTCTGACTGGTTATGAAATATGCTGTGTTAAATGTGAATTTGCCTGACTGTCACCAGTTCTTTGTAAAATACATTTATTTGCTGCATATTTATATAAATACCCATAGAGATTAATAGCATCATTTATATTTTATGTTGTATGAATTTTGAATGCCACTTAGATCTTCTTGGACTTTGACTAGCCTAGAAAACGTACAAATTTTATATCTTCATTTTTGTTTTTCTTTTTCCCATTCGGAGCCATGTGAAATTCCTCTACTCCTGGAAATAATAGCAAGATTTTAAATGGCACAGTCTTAAACTCTGCAAGAAAACCCTTGTAGGTATATTGCCTGGTCTGTAATTAGACTTTGTGAGGGCATCGGATAACGTGTATGTGCCAGATGTGTATCTTGCTGAGGAGCACCTGCTGAGATGCTCCATCCTACTGGGGTGCTCCAAATCCCACCTGAAATTCTCTATACAGAGGGAAAAAGGCTTGTATTTTGTAATTCCACCCAGGTTCATTCCTCTTGCGGTTGCAGTTCTGTGAAGATAAGACAGTATGGCTAGTTAAACTTCACTGCAAAGTTATGCTATTTTTGGTCATTCATTTTCTGCTTTATGATTTTTCTACAATGCTGTGTATTAACCAAAGTAGTCTCTAACATTGTCCTTAATGTCAACTGACCGTGAGTAAAAGGATGCTGGAAGGTAGAACTTGTTTTTCCGAGCATTATAGTTTCATGGTTTGGAACTGACTTCTTTTAAGACAACTGGATACAAAAAAAATCTTAAAGAGCATTTTCTTAATTCCTTTCTCTCTTTCTTTCCTTTTTTTTTTTTTTTTAATGAAGATTGGATTTCTGAAAATAAATAGTATGTGGGGTCCTGGTATTGCAGGGACTATTTTCAGTTGCCTAGTAGAATTTTTTAATGTTCTGTTGCCTATCCCTACACTTGCAGAGGCATTTAATGTTTTACTGGTGGACAGATGCATTCCCCAGACAGACCTAATTGCTTTCATTTTATGAAATAACGCTTGATTTTTCCTCCACACATACTACACCTTGTTTTAAGCTGTGTAGGAGCAAGGGGAATTGTATTGGCTAAGTGAGAGAAGAATTTGATCCACCCTGAAATGTAGCTGTATCACTTTTCTTTTTTGTTTGTGGTTAATGTGTAAAGCTACCTAGTTTGTTGCTTCTGCTCTAAATGTTCTGTAATTGATGTTTTCATCTTACTTTGTCTTGCATTAACCTTACCATTGTAGAAAAAAAAAAAATAAGCTGTGTAGTGGACACCTGACACTTTCTCCAAGAGAAAGGAACTAGAATGTTTCCACCTCTTAGTTGTAGCAGTGACTGTGGCTTCTGTGATAATACATTGTCTTTTATCCCCTCCCTCCTTAGACTCAGGAGGAGCTTTTTTCCATTCATCCAAACCGGAGGAAAGGCTGTAGTTGGAAATGCCTTTGTTACCTATCCAAAGGGATCATAGCAAGTGACAGAGAACTTGCCAGACAGGGGCCATCCTCCATCAGGGATTTAGAAAAGGTCAGATTTTGAAAGAGAGCCTGTGAGGGCCGTGTTGAGAGGCCTTGTCCACTGGAAAAACAGAGGATTGAATCCAACATCATTAGCTTGGCACGTCCCCACTGCCATGGTCTGTAATGTCACCTTGTGTGCGGGTGGCTGCTTCGGTAGCCTGTGGTGGACCTGTCCTGTGTGGTTCTGCTATATGGCATTAACCCCTTTCACACAACTGCAGTCAATGTCTGTTTCCTGGAAGTAAGGAGGGGATGTGTAACCCATCTGTGCAGTGTCTTGTGCATTAAAAGTAGGGCCTGCTGCTTGAAATCCATCTTATGCTCTTTATGTCATTCATCCATCTGCCTCTTCAAATCTATTGTGAAATTTAAAGTGTCATAATTTCCAAAAAAAAGTCTTACTATTCTTGTATATAATGTGTTACTTATTTTTATACATCTAAAGTTTAAGTTTAATTTTCACCTGCTTTTCAAATTGAAATAGATCACCACACTACTAACCATGCTACACCCTCCTCCACCCCATATTTACAATCCAACTTATTTTACATACTTGGTTTGTATGCTCAGAAGAATAACTGTGACTGAATTGAAGCAGAAGAAAAAATCCTTCTAAAAATCCTGTTAATCCATTGAGATTTAAGATAGTGTGCTGGTTATGCTGTCAGAGTCATGAGTGACCTGCAAATCAAAGATCTTCCTGCATGGTTAGTGTTTTAAAGCTCATAAGCTAAGGAAGTGCTCTTACATTGTGTTGAAAATTGAATGTTTTAACTAGCTTTGATTATATTTTTGTTATATGTAAAATTCAAAGCATGTGAAGAGAAGTCAGAAGAAAGTGTAGTCTCAGAAAGGTAGCATCTCTTTTTCTTCTGCAGGCTTCATTTCTCAAACAGTTCCGTTGATTCATGACGACGTTTGCTGAAAAGAGAATTTCTTGCATTTTTAAAAGCTTTGAATTACATTTTCATTTTGTAATGTAAGACCTCTCATGTCAGGTGCACCTGCTTGATTTGCATGTGAATTCTGAACAATTCTTGTTTCATGTGACACTTCTGAAATGTCTGTCTGTTTTTTTTTTCTTTTTAATTCTCAAGCTCACTATTTGGATAAGATAGTGAAAGGTACTGTATATTTGCTCTTTGACATGCCTATATCTACATATATTTTTTTATATATTAATATGTAGTTACAAACATACTAGTCTGGGCAAAAGAATCTTCTCTTACATACATTCCATGGATTATACATATAACTCATATGGCTTTCAACTCATCTCAAAATTTTGCTTCTGTCGTATGATAGCACTTTATCAGTAATTATTTATTTATATACAAACTGTATACATGTATTAGATTTAATCTGAACCAATAACTGAAGATAGTATTCATTTGCTGTTTGGAGCTCTTTTTTTGGTTAGTTTGAACCTCTACCTACAAAGCCCTAAATATTTAGGAAACAAACCAAAATGTGCTCTTGTCACAGAACAAGTGTCATTAGCACTAAAGAACAGATTAATTACAGAGATGTGTGTGTTTATATACAGACAGATCAATAGAATTCCCAAGGCTTTTAAGCTTTAAATTATCGGAACGTAGAAAATCTATAGGAAATTATGACTTGTATCTTGTATGAGTGTAGAAATACCTGTTCTAGTCTTTTCAGCGTTTTTAATTAAGAGGTTCAAGGATGCAAAAGCCTAACATGAAACAGCAAAGATTCCTGTATCTTCAGTTATGGTGAAAAATTTATTTAGAAAAATGTTTAAAATATTCCTACCCCTCTTTCCCTGAGTATCTTTCTCTATTCCTTGTGTTTTTTTCATTAGAATATGGCAATATTGATGGCAATATCCAGGCTTTCACACAATAAGTCTTGAGTGTACCCAGTTGACTCCTAAAATGCTTTGTCAGTATTGCAATTATATATGTAAGTCTTCCATAAATCAAATAGAAGAAATATTAAGAAAAAACAGATCTCAGGATGTTAACAAATACTATTAACAGCTGCAGTCTGAAAGAACAAAAGTAGCAAGACTAATTTCAGCTTGGCATGATGGCACAATATCCATAACTGTAGCATCCCCATCCTTCCTCACAAGAGGTCTTCCTGATTCTCTGCCTTCTAAGAGTGATTTGACAAGAGTAAAGCACCCTTTATAACTTTTTTGTGGGAGTGTTTGTAATTTGGAGCCACATGATTGAAAGGAGTCAGTAAATTCAAAGGTCTTTAGAAGAAAAAAAAAAGCTTTTACTTCTGAAAGACCACTCTAAGTTCAACTAGGCTTAACCAAAATGGATCAGTAGCTTAGTTCATGAAGATAGCTGTTCTAAAAAATGAAGAATTGTTTACCCAGTTACTTAGGGTTTTTGAATGAAAGTTTACAGAAAATCGTAGTGTCCAGAAATATCTGATTTGTAGCCACCTTCTCATAAGATACTTAGTGCCATATCTGTACTTGCTTCTGTCAGTGTCTTATCATAGTCATAGATAAAGAACACCAAAATCTACATATTTATAGTGTTGTCATCCTCATACAGATCATGTTGGCTGCATGCCAGATTTCATCACTAGGAAGTGACAGATACTGTTTTTTTAATGCAATGTTAGACTGAAAACAATTATCGATTTTGGATATATTAAATTATGTTAATTGTTTCCCAAATTTTCCCTCCTTGGCCATAAAAGCAGACAAGATAGGATATAAAGGTAACAGCACAAAAGCCTTAGGGAGATTGTCACAAAAACTCACTCTCTGCTATCTGTCTTGAAGCACGTCACTACCGTGTTTTTGTTCAGTCTATCAATGTTTATTGTGGTCCTTATGGTATTTCATTTTGTCCGTCCTAAGTAATCAAATACGCACAGCTATTACATTTAGTTGGAAATCCTGTTGGTCCTGTCCCATCCGTATGCAGCCTGAATCCTAATGTTTGTTAGAATAGATGCTAAGCTGCTTCACTATTTCCTGGGCTTTGCTTATTCTGTGAAAAGGAATGTATTTTTGGCATAAAGTATAGTCATTAAAACTGGCCTATACTTTGTGCAATTATTTAACGCACTGTAATTTCACATGAATACACGGCAACTCTGAGACCAGATAAAGTTAACATTCTCTTTTATTACTTGCCTAAAATCATACCCATTTTCCTACTTAAGAATTTGGAGGGATTTGTTCATAGTAACAGGGAGCTTAAACATTTGTGCCAGTAAGTAATCAGTACTGCATAGAGCAAATAATGATCTATTCTATGAGCACAGAAAAATGTATCATTTTACACGGCTGTGTTTGCACTATGCACTCATCTCTTGTTACTTTGAAAAAAAAAATTAAAAAACAAACTTAATTTTGTCTGGCCTGCAGGTATTTAGAGGATTGGTGCATTTATTTCCTGCCTGTACAGGTAAGTGGTGTCTCAAGTGTCAGGCCAATCAAAGATGCCACTTTGTTAAGAATTATGTTCCCCAGGTAATGTTGCTGTTCCACTCCATGTGCAATTACAGTATTTGTGCTGTTCTTAAGGCCTGTTCCCAATAAGTGTCCCTTGTTTGTATTTTCTTTTTCTTTTTATATTATTATAATATTTAAATCACTTGTGATTTTTCTTCTTTGTTTCAACAGAGGGCTGCCCTGGCTTGTGCAACAGCAATGGGAGGTGCACGCTGGACCAAAATGGTTGGCACTGTGTCTGCCAGCCAGGATGGAGGGGAGCAGGTTGTGATGTAGCCATGGAAACTCTCTGCACTGACAGTAAGGACAACGAAGGAGGTAAGATACACCAGTTGGATCTTTAACTCTGCTGAAGACATGTTGAGGAATGGAGATTTTTCAGTCAGGTGGTTAAATACTGCCATGAGAACCATACACACATTTGACTAGCACTTAGGTCTGTAAGAATACACCACGGTATTCAGTGCTTTTATACAGCTTATCAGCAAAGCCTTGCAAGCTGCTTATGACAGATGAGATGTGTCCTTAGAAAAAGATGGGTGTCACCTTAGTTTCCCTGCAGTGTTCTTTTATACTAGAAAAAAAACGTAGTTTCAGCTCAGTGAACTGTTATAGGGGGGGAAAAAAAAGGAAGGAGTTCAACATTTCAGTGACCTCACAAGGAAATTGCCCCAAGAGAATAGGCTGAACTGGGAGTTTACATTTTGAACCGTGATACTATTGCTGGAAACAATTGGTTGCCCAGCCTACAGAGATCTTATCCCTCCATAGCCTGTGAATGCTCAGATAACTGACAGATTCTCCTAGAAGTCTTTTTTCTTTTTGGCTTACTTTTCCACAGTCTGTCATTCAGGTGACAGGTAACAATCTGCAGCGAGATGCAGGCAGGACTGCTGATTTAAGGAATCAATCTGCGATTATTGTTGTAGGTTAGGGAAGCTAGAGGGGCTGTGACTTTGGCATGACTCCAGAATTCTATAAAAAAACTCCACAAAAACAAGATTAAATGTGAATGTAGTCAAATATTAGATCAGCATAATGCTTTTATTGTCTGTCTTTCTTCCCCTTCTCTCATCAAATCTTTTTGCTTAACACCTTCAGATTCAGAGAAGAGATAAAAACTCCATTAGGGATTCTGGATGGTGATAAAGTCGTCTGTGACTTTGTCTTTCCATTTCAGACTGCGTATGCCTTTGCAGTTGCTGGTTGGCCCTTTGCTCTCATATCCCGACTGCAGCTGGGATCTTAGACATCACAAACTATAAATAACAGCAGCATTTACTTCCTGAGGAAAATAAATAACACAGTTAAAACTGTGCTCCTGTTTATTACTGTACACGTCATTTGGTTTGTCATCCTTCTGCATTACATATTATATATCTTGAGTCAGTTTTGCACATCTCGGGGGCAGGTTCCGTGCAGAGATGTGCTGTTTGGGGAATTAAGTTCAGGTGGGCCTGGGAATTACAGAGATAAGGAAGAAAGAGAAACCTGGAAACATGAAAAGAGACAAAGCAAGGAGAGGGAGAAACTAGGTGGAAGCATAAATGACTTGGAGAAAAAAATAGATTGTGTAGGGAAAAAAAACATTGAAAGCCCAGTAATAGACTAAAACAGATTCAGTAAATGTTAAAGATCGTATAAGGACGTGACATATCAGAGGAATAGTCAAGAGCAGGTAATGGAGCAGTAGGAGGAAGAGGAGCAAGGTGAACAGGAATGCATGTAAATGGAACAAGAGAGAAGTTGCTCCTTCAGACTGAAAACAAGAATAGCTTTTTGTGGGGAAAAGGAACAATCTTAACAGGATGACTTAAAGAAGAAAGAATGATATTGTGCAGAAAAAAGTTAATGCTGGTATTTTGTTGCACATTTTTCCCTCTTGTTTGCTTCTTTTGTTACTGCCTTTTTTAAGGACATCATTATGCAGCTATGGAAGGGGAAGGGGTTGGCCAAGCACTTGTGATGCTATTTGCCTATGGCATTTGTCTGATTTTAATTTATATGCTTTGGTACAGAGCATATTCACTTCAGTCTTTGACTGCGGCCAAGAAAAGGGTTAAAATATAACAATTAAATCAAATTTAAAATAGAAGTATACTTAACAAAACTAGGGAAAGACAGTTTCCTTTGTAAAGTACCTGGAAAGAGAAGTATTTCTTCACTTTGCAAGAGCACCTGCGATCAACCCACTAATCTCCAAGCAAGCCATTAAAATTTCAGACAGCTGCAGGGAATGGCACAAGGATTCTTCTGCTGTATTTGTTTATTGTAGGAGATTAGGTTATCTGAGTACTTATGCTGAATTTATAGTATGACTGCAGGTAGTGTGATCTACATCTCACTAGGCTCAGTGGTTATATAATTAAAGTTATCTCAGTTGTTTGATATGCTGTGGTTAATGTTTATGCTTTATCCTACACTGGGTAGAATATATTTCATATATTAATATAAGCACAGTTCATTAATAAAAGTGTCTGCTGTTCCTTTGATTCTTAGCTTTTTCTGGAACTGATTGTGAACATGAGCAGCCTAAGGATCCCAATGGGAATATTCTCCATAGGAAGTCCTAATGGCATCAAGGCATACCTGATTTTTTTTCCTTCTAGATATTATTGACATATGATGGGATGATTATTACTTATCTTCCTTTAAATACAGATTTCTAAGAGCCTTGCAAATCATTTCCTTTCTCTTTACCGTTCACTCTTTCTTTTCCCTTGTGTTTGATTTGGATTTTTCTTTACATTTTAGCAGCCCACAAGGAAAATGTGTGCAACAAGCAGATCTTAGGCTGAATTAAACTCCTAATGACTTTGTGAGGAGAGGGAAGTCAGAGCTGTCTGTGGGTGGAATAAACCTAACTGCTTGGGGAAAGAACATGTCACTATTATACTTGAATAAAGTGGGTCATGCTTTGTTACACTGTAGGAAGAATAAGCTATTTACTCTTCAATTTAGATGGGTCCATGCTGAACAGATTCCTTAGTTAAGTTTGCTTTTAATTAGCTCATATCCGATTATTTAGCATATTTACAGGTTTCCATGAGCAGGATTTAAGGGATCATTAATATTCTTTTTTTTACTGAAATGAAAATAAATACTATAATAAAGCAAAGCATATTTAGCCCTACTGTATTTTTAAAATTACTTTCATAGTCTAGGACAGCCTGTTCCTGTTAAACATTGTCACAGGGTAGTACAAATTCAGCCTAAAGACTGCTTAATCCAGGACCTCTGCTCTGATAATGGCTGATAGCAATTGCTTATCCAAACATTATGATAGGGCAAATGTGAACTCATATTTTCTTTTGTATAATAACAGACTGCTAATTAAAGTAAGAAATTAATGCCACAGAATGATTTGAATGTCGGAAGAGTAGCTAAATTCAAAGATAACCCAAGCTAAGGAAATCTCAGGAAGTATCTACTTGAATTAGGAGTGATACAGTGGCATGCTCATGTTCTCTGGTTTGTGCTCCAACACTTGGCATTATTCTTCAGCTTTTTGTTTGCATCTGTGGTTGCTGGTGAGTTGATATATCCATGGGACTTACCCACGGTGACTCCAAGATTTCTTTCTGGAGTGACAACTCGTTTTATATTTTAGGCTTTTTCACTCGACAGGAATGCTGAATTTTAGTACACTACAGGTATGCTTGTAGAGATACTGCAGCAGTAACATTGAACAAGGTCCTTGTGCACTGCTTAGGAATAAATCAAGGGTTGTGTCGTGAGTTGACCCTGGCCAGATGCCAGGCACCCACGAAAGCTGCTCACTCACTCCCCTCTGCTGCTGGACAAGGGAGAGAAAATTTAACAAAGGGTTCATGAGCTGAAATAAGGACTGGGAGAGATCACTCATCAAATACCATCAAGGGCGAAACAGTCTCAACTTAAGAGATAAGAAATGAATTTATTACTAACAAAATCAGAGCAGCATAATGAGAAATAAAATACGACCCTTAAAAACACCTTCCCCCTACCCCTCCCTTCTTCCCAGCTCTACCGCCTACCCCAATAGCGCAGGGACACAGGGAATGGGGGTTTTGGTCAGACTGTCATCCGTGGCTTCTGCCTCTACTGAGGGAGAGGAGTCCTCCCCCTGCTGCTCCGTGGGGTCCCTCCCATGGGAGACAGTCCTCCAGGAACTTCTCTGACGTGAGTCCCTCTCATGAGCATCAGCTCCCTGTGAACTGCTGCAACGTTGAGTCCATCCCACAGGCAGCAGCAGCACCCCTCACCCTGCTGCGGCGTGGGTCACTCCTCCACGGGGTGCAGTCCTCCAAGGCCAGGCTGCTCCAGCCTGGGAGCAGGGCCCCGCTATTCAGGGGTCTCCCACAGGGTCACAGCCTCCTCCCAGGTATCCACCTGCTCTGGCGTGGGCTCCTCCAGGGGCTGCAGGTGGATCTCTGCACCCCCGTGGCCTCCATGGGCTGCAGGGGCACAGCTCCCTCACCACGGCCTTCACCACGGGCCGCAGAGGAATCTCGGCTCTGGCGCCTGGAGCACCTCCTGCCCCTCCTTCTTCACTGACCTTGGTGTCTGCAGAGTTGTTCCTCTCACATGTTCTCACCCCACTCTGCTCTGGCTGCAATTCAACTGTGCCCCCACTTTTTGTTTTGATTTCTTCTTAAATCTGTTATCACAGAGGCGTTACCAAGATTTCTAATTGGCCCAGCCTTGGCCTGCGGCATGTCCATCTTTGGAGCCACCAGGGATTGGCTCTGCTGGACACTGAAGAAGCTTCCAGCAACTTAGAGAAATCACCCCTGTAGCCACCCCACTACCAAAAACCAGGCAGTGCAAACCCCGTACAGGCTGTTCGTGCTTTTGGGGTTTTTCTGACCAGCTGTTCCTACAAGCAGTCATTTTTGGTGTCTGTAATTGACTCCATTCATTATAGGCTGTTGCAAAATTGAGTTATGTAAGGATAACTGAGGTTTGTTAATACAGATTTTTTTCCTTTCTCATCTCTTGCCTTAGTTTGCCAGTCACCAAAACTGTCCTGGTAGGATGGCCAGCATCGTAGTTCCAAAACTATATTCTTCTTACGTAAGCACTGAATTTCACTTCATGGATATTTTTGTTGCCTAAATATATAATCAACTTACTTATCAAGAACATGATTTATGTAGGGCCTTGGCCACCATCTCCCCTTGACACTGGCAGACTTTGTGCTCAGGATTTTTTTTGTCCCTGTTTTTCTTCCTTCCAGCAGTTTTACTCCATTCAAAAGCAAACAGTCCCACAGATAGATCTTATTTTTTAGGCATGCATTGTGGGGATCCTCTGTCTTGACTCCTCTCATCTAATCACAGAATCATAGAACGGTTTGGGTTGAAGGTGACGTTAATGATCATGTAGTTCCAAGCACCCTGCCATGAACAGGGGTGCTTTCTGCTACACCAGGTTACTCAAAGCACCATCCAACCTGGTGTTAAATACTTCCAGGGATGGTGGAACTGGAACCAGTTCCAGTGCCTCACCTCCCTCCCAGTAAATAATTTCTTTTTTATATCTTACCTAAACCTATCCTCTTTCAGTTTAAAGCCCTTCCTCCTTGTCCCATCACTATCTGCCCTTGCCAAAAGTCCCTCTCCAGCACTTCCCAGCCCTCTTTTGGTACCTGTAGGGTGCTACAAGGTCTCCTTGGAGCCTTCTCTTCTCCAGATGAACAGCCCCAACTTGCTCAGCCTGTCATCATAGGAGAGGTGCCCCAGCCTGCTGATCATCTTCATGACCTCCTCTGGACTCACTTTAACAGGTCCTTGTCTTTCTTACACTGGGGGCCCCAGAGCTGGACGCAGTACTCCAGGTGGGGGTCTCAGGAGAGCAGAGTTTTGGTGGTTTTATGAATCTCTCCATATGAGCAATTTCATCTCCATTGCAATTCAGTGCAACAAAGGTAAAAGTAACATTAATAAAGATTTTTACAGCTAGACATTGGCTTTTGAGGAAGAAAACAATAGTCATTTTATCTTTTATATATAGAGCCACTTATGTCTAGAACAAGAAAGTATAAATAGCCTTCTGAGACTGATAATGACTGTCCAGCTGCCTGTGGGAGTTTCTGTTTTCTCTATAATTTCACTGTCATATTTGAGTGATATAACTGACAAGCCAGTGTTGAGCTAAGTCTCATATTTTTCAGACTAAACAAAATTCATCAATAATTTTGCAGAGCCATTACAGAAAGGAAATTTTACTGTGCTTCACACAGTGCAATAGAGTACTTGACTTAGCAGTACTAGATAGCTCTAGCTACAGAAGTACAGGGAAAGAATGAAAAATGTTTTCTCAAGTTATAAGGAGCCAGATTCATAACCATCCGTCACTCGCCTGGGCAAGTTACTGATAAACTCCACAGGAAAATAACAAACAGCATATCCCTGTATCTTGGCTGGTGAAAATGAGATTCTTTCTCTGATTGATGTTAGTGGAGAGGCTTGTAAAAATGCATTTCCAGCTGATTAGTTCAGAAGGTGTCAATCTCATGCAGTTTTATGACCTGCAGACTATACTTCAGATGTACATTTGCTTTTTATAAACTAACAAAGATGAATGGAGAAATTGGAGCATTTCTTTGGCAACTGCACCAGATATTGCCTGGGAGACCATACAGAGATATAAACCCCCAAAACCATGCTTTTTACCATCAGTACCCCCAGCTTTGACACTGATCCAGACTTCGGGAGTTAAAACCAATGAGGGAAGTTAGCACTTCAGCTAGGAACAGGTTTCATATTTCACAAGAATGAGACTAGAAAATCACAAGAGTCACAGATTCTTTGAGGTTGGAAAGGCCTCTGGAAGTCATCTAGTCCCACTCCCTGCTCAAAGTAGGATTAGCTAGAGCAGGTTGCTCGTGGAGGTGCCCGGTTGGCTTCTCAATGCCTCCAAGGATGAAGACTCCACAACTTCCCCACACAACTTGTTGCAGTATCCAACCACTTTAACAGTAAAAAAAAGTTTTTCTGCTGTTTAGACCAAATTTCCTGTGTTTCAGTCTGTGCCCACTGTCTCTCCTTTTGCTAGGCACCACTGGAAGGTGGACTTTTTTACACCCTTCCGTCAGGTATCTGTACACATTGATGAGATGCCCCTAGTGAACTTTTTCTTCTCCAGGCTCAGCAGTCTCAACTCCCTCAGCCTTTCCATGTAGGAGAGATGTGTCAAGCCCTTAAAAATCTTCATGGCCCTCCCCTGCACTTTCTCTACTACGTCCATGTCTCTTGTACCAGAAAGCCCAGCCAGCACACAGAGCTGTGTGTGCAGGTGTGGCCTCACCAGCGCTACATTGCGGGGAACGATCCCCCTGCCTGACCTGCTGGCAGCACTCCTAATGCAGCCCAGGATAGCGTTGGCACCTTCTTTGCAGCAAGGCGTGTTGCTGGCTCACGTTCCTTTTGTGTCCACCAGGACTCCCAAGGGCTTCTCCACAAAGCTGTGTTACGGTGCAGGGGTTGTTCCTCCCCAGGTGCAGGACTTTGCACTTCTCACTGCTGAACTGTGTGTGGTTCCTGTCAGCCCATTTTTCCTGCCTGTCGGTGTCTGTCTGAATGGCAACATGACCCTCTGGCATATCCTCATCCCAGGAAAAATCAATGTTCTTTCTTGTCTCTCAAAAAAGTTTAAACTTTGATATACTTAATGATGACTTTTTCATCCTTTTTATTTTCCCTGAACCGATTTCAAAGTCAGCTGAGTTAAATAAGAATTTTAGATGTGCAAAAGAACAGAAAACCCAGTCCTTTACTGTTTTGCCAGTCCTCTAACTGATCCACATAGCACAGATATACTTAGAAGAATACCTTTAGAAGATCTCTGTTTACTTACACTCTTTCAACATATGATTGAACAAAAATGGATTATATTTTTCCCTTCAGAAAGAAGTTTTACTCTAAAGGTAAAGATTCTTTTGTGAGATAAGCAGTCATGGGCTTCCTCCGAGTGCTGCATTGGTATATTTTTCAGTTCAGTGCAGCAAGTACGCTCCCTCTCTAATCTAAATGGAATAATAAAATGTTTGAGCTATTTCAGTCTTGCTGTTCTGTTGGGGAAACAATTATCAGCTCTGTGATACCAGATTACATTCATCTAGAAATTTTCTGTAGCTGACATTTCCAGGCTCATTTTCCTTATGACTTTACTTACAGCAAATTAGTAGTTATCAATTTGATCTTGATTTTAATCTTTCACCAAATTAGATTTCCAGTGATGTGACAGATCTAATGCTCCACATATGTGAATATTTCAGCACATAAGCATAAAAGCACCCATGTGTTTAAATCTTGTTTATACTGGCCAGCATTTCCCATCAGTTTATTCAGAATAAAATCTAAATGTTAAATACAGATTTTGTTCTCATACATTTTCATGTAAAAAACTTGTGGAAATTGCCTTTGCCACTAGCAACAAAATCCTTCTGCCAAGGTATAAAGTAATCCACCTTGATACATGTTGTGAAATATTTAAAGCTACTTGCAGCGTAGATATGCTAAAAAACTTGAGGAAAACAGCAGAGTGGGTGTTACTTGTTTCTTTTCTCTAACAAGTCAAATAACCTCACGTAAAAGATAATTAGACCCACCTAAAATGTTTAATATTTATAAGTTAACAGTGTATGCAGAGCCTGAGTGCCTTCATTTTCTGGTTTGTTCAACATGTTTTTAGAAAAGTATTGAATAAATAGGTTCATTTTTCACATGATACTGAGTATATTCAGCTTGCATGGACTTCCATGGGACTTTGAGAACTCAGTGGAAACAAACTCTCTTTCTTTAATTGAAAGTGAATTCATTAAAATCTTAATTATGAGTATTCTTTCATACAACATAATTTTTTTAATCTCCCTGCTGGCTGGCTCATTCCAATGCACAGGGACAGGAGGAAGAGTTTGTTCATTTGTGTGACTTTCTGCCAACAGATGGGCTAGTTGACTGTATGGATCCTGACTGCTGTTTGCAGAGTTCTTGCCAAAACCAGCCTTATTGTCGTGGACTACCTGATCCCCAGGATATCATCAGCCAAAGCCAACAGTCTCCATCTCAGCAAGCTGCCAGAGCATTTTATGACCGGATCAGTTTTCTCATCGGAGCAGACAGCACTCATGTCATACCTGGGGAAAGCCCTTTCAATAAGAGGTGAGCGTGACTCATCTTGTGCTCATGAACGCAAAAGAAACTGGGAGAGTGTGTGAGATTCATGTGAGGAGAAGATTCACTATGACTGCAAATTTCGTGGTGTGGATTTTCAGCAAAGACCTTTTCTCTTATTATATCAAATTGTTTGTTTTGTCTCATTTCCTGCAAAATTGAACTTAGCGGTGCCACTATGTTACAGAAGGTACTTGCCATGCTTAGTGTCTGTATTCTAACAGGGCACTTCATTAATGATTAAATAAATCTTTAGTTAACCAGTTGATTTGGGCTAGCACAGTTGGAAATATATCAAAGCAATGAAAACACTTCAGAAGGAAAAGCAAAGCTGCACTTTTTAAACTGAGCTCACTAAATAATATAAATTATGAATTAATGTAATAGAACTGTTAAGTGCACGACAGTATAATTGCATAAACTATTTGACTGGTGCTCTATGAAGCAGTAATGACCTGAAAATAAGCCAGTAACAGGAAGCAGGTGTCTGGGTTCTCACTGAGTGGAAGAAGATGATTTACACTAGAACTACTGCGTTTGCAGTAATTTAACAGCATTAATGTGTTTGGGCACAGCAGTTGATTAAAAGTTGTTGCACCAATGTTCCTTATTGCTCTTTTAAATTTTGTACTTCATAGTCCCTGCAGTTTTACAGATTGCTTTGATACTAATTGAAAAGTACATTTTTCTTTAAGAGTCTGCCAGAGGTATGACTTACAGTGAGAACATCTAGAGTTTATAAGTTCTTAAAATTCTTCAGTGATTTTCTGATCTTAGTAACTCAGTACAGACAAAATAAACCAAAGTAAAATCAACAATACTGAAACAAAATTATTATCTGTAGGTTTTGAGGCATTTGTTTATACAGTGTAAATTAGGTGAACTTGTAAAAGGGTTAGAGACTCAGGAATGTTTTTAAAATGATAGTTGATACCATGTGGAGAGGGGTGGGGGTGGATGTGTGTGCATTCACTCACTAGCTTTTATTCATTCAAAAAGAACCAAAAACCCAAACTTGTAATTTGATCCTGCATCTTTTTCATAGTCTTGCATCCGTCATAAGAGGCCAGGTATTAACTGCTGATGGAACACCACTCATTGGAGTCAATGTTTCCTTTCTACACTATCCAGATTACGGATATACAATCACTCGCCAGGATGGAATGTAAGTTGCTTTTGAAGCACTTGTAAGTCATAAAGACAGCAAAGGCCCTACTGAAGAGCTGCTTGTAAAACTAAGATAAGAATAAAATAATGGAAAAAAAAGACATTAACAAACTGATTGACTAAAGTTGTACTTTGTGCATTCTTCAAATGTAAAACATGCTGATAATTACATACTTCAGAAGTAGGAGTACTTGCTTAATTTAAACAGCATCCCAAACTCTCAGTTCTCTCTGTGCAGTTTTATGTAATATAATTTAATTGATTCTCCATTGTTCCCAGCAGAGTCATTCTGCATTCAGAGCGGTACAATGAAAAGAAGAATCAATCAGTAAAATAGAGGCTGTGGATGGCTTTGGGAGTTTTCTGACTAGTTAGCCCTCTTGGGGTTTTTTCCTAGGTTTGACTTGGTAGCAAATGGTGGTGCCTCTCTGACACTGGTGTTTGAGCGATCACCGTTCCTGACACAGTATCACACAGTATGGATTCCTTGGAATGTCTTTTATGTCATGGATACCCTTGTCATGAAGAAGGAAGAGAATGACATTCCTAGTTGTGATCTAAGCGGATTTGTAAGGCCAAACCCTGTTATCGTGTCATCGCCTTTATCCACCTTCTTTAGAATTTCTCCTGAAGATAGTCCTGTCATCCCAGAGACACAGGTAAGGTGTGCTTCAAATAAATAGAATTTTATCCTGGGCTAATATGAAGCAACCATAATGAAAACCGTGCAAACTGCTGTTCAAAAATAAGTCATTCTGAATAAGGGCTAAGAATTTGAAACACGATTATTTTCAGACCAATTTATTTATTATATGGGATGACTTTTTAAATTTCATCTGAAAAAGAAAAGTAAGAAATCCGGTGTACACCAGATGTGTGTCTGATTTTGTATTTGTTTGCATCACTTGATTTACAGAATGTCTTTAGCAATCAAGCACTGGCCCATAAAATGACACACTATAGTACATCTGACTTTTTGGATTGCTCTCTTGTTAGAAGTGCACCTCAGAGACTGAAATTGAAAGGTGTTTTTCCACTCTGTCCTAAAGACCCACACAGTTCGATTTATCTGTTTAGTCCTAATAAATAGCATGACATGCAGATTTTTATAAACTAAAATAACTCTCTGCAACACTGAGGAGAAACCAATGAGTTTGTGGTCTAATCAGCTTCTTCAGAACTTAATATCCAAACCTTGATTTAAATGGAAAAAGCTGTGGCTGAAATGTTGGTGTTTTTTAAATTTCTCTAAGATAGGAGTATTAGATTCCTTCATCTCAAATAAATAATCACTAATACAACGATTAGTCTCTTGGCTCTTAAAGCATTTCAGCTGCATTTTAAGAAGTAATATATGTCTCGTTGATTTTTGAACTCTTCTTAGTGGAACAGTCCTCATTCTGCCTCCCTCTTTCTCTCCCTCTCTCTTTTTCTCCCCCCTACCTTCACAATGTCTTAATTGCATAGGGCACTCTTTTTCCCCATTACTAAGAAATGTCCTTGCCTCTTCAAGGGAAACACGGAAAATGTATTCAAATGTTTTCATGCAGAGCTTTTAAGAAAAGAGCTAAATCATTAAGCAGTTCATGGTAGGAGCAGGTTACAAGGAAAGATGTAAGAAAATTACACCTAAACACTCATACAAAATCAAGATTGTGCTAGAAAATTGTTGCTTTTATCCTCACTATCATTTCTGTGCCTTTGATAGCTGCAAGTCAATTAAAAGAAAGTATTTGCAAAACAGAGTCCACTGAAAAACAGCTCTGATGTACTTGTTTTGGCAACAGATGATAGATTCTGTTCCTGAAATGATGGAAAATGGCTTAGATAGATATATTAGGTATAAATCAAGAAAAAAGTAATAATGGAAGAATGCCAGAAAATACATATTTTAAAAAAACACTTGTAATGTCTAGGTAAACAAGTTATTTCATGAGCAGTGGGACTAATAAAGTCTGCATTCCTAGTAATTCCCACCCATTGCTGTAATTCCAGCTATCTGTTGCATCCAGTTCTTCCCCACAGACTGCATTCATCCTTTTTTGTTTCTCACAGGAATCCCAAATTGACTGCTTCTTCCCTAC
Source organism: Atrichornis clamosus (assembly GCA_013400975.1). Taxonomy (NCBI): domain Eukaryota; kingdom Metazoa; phylum Chordata; class Aves; order Passeriformes; family Menuridae; genus Atrichornis; species Atrichornis clamosus. Next base: position 189,113 of record WBMZ01014816.1, read on the forward strand.
CTGAGCCTTTTTTTTTACAAACCTAAAGGAACTGAATCATCTTTAGAGATTTCTACTGTTACTTAAAATGTGGTTGAAATTGACTGCTAGGTTCAAAATTTGTGAAGTGGGAGGTCTGATAGGCAGGACTGTCAAGTTGATTTCCCCAGGAAACCAGCTGGAAGGAAAGATCATATTCTCAGTGGATCCCAGGCAGTTGATGCTGATGGGTCATTTACAGTGAGCTGAAATGGTACTCTTGTTATGTATGCAAAAACCCGATTTAGTACTATGTAAAGAAAAGAAAAACATTAAGAAGTATTTTATTCTATATTCTTTGCTCATCCCACACATAAATTTCCCACACATAATTTCCTGTTTCAGCAAGTGGGAGCTGCACAGCTGTGACTGGCATGTACTCCTTTGGGTCAGGTTCCCCTCAGAAATGCATTATGCTCAACAATCTGTCACCCAAAAAAATTACTACTCTCATAAAAGATGGGCAGAACCAGATTCTATTCAAAACTGTATGTTCAGCTCCAGAGGAACTGCTGTGGATCTTTTCATCCAAAAAGAGGCAATGCCAGTTTAAAGTCTAGGAGACTGGAGGAAGGCACAGAGAAGGAAGTCGTTCGCCATGTTCTTGCAGTCAGTATTAGTCACCCTGTTCATGTGGTGTGACAGCGCTCACTGTCACGTACTACAGGAGAAAATGATGTGCTGCTGTAATCATCATCCTTTGAAGTGCTTCATCATCCCTTGCAGATAATGTTTCCAAGAGTGTACTTAGTGGCTTATGAATCCCAAATTGATCAGAAGGGGAATTAAAGTCTGTGCCAAAGGAGCAGCATGAAAGAAAACTGAAAAAAGAAGGCAAGCAAGGGGAAAGAACAAACACAGTGGGTAAAAGGGTGATCACAGACCCAATAGATCATTACTCAAGAGGGATGATAATAACATGTTAACTAAATTTGGACTACTTAGGCATGATTTTATCTACTATTAATTGCAAGTTACAGTGCTTTGCCTCAACTTAAGTAGTTGAGATTAATGAGTATGGAACGAGACAGTAAACTGCATGCAGATGAGGGAGATCACGTTCAGGTGAAGCTGCTTTTATGTATTAGGTAATATTGTTAGTCTCTTTTTCCTAACACAGTAAATGTCTGTTTGCCATATAATGCCATATGGTCTGGCAGAAATCCACATGTGAGTCACAGTGAGCACTTCTGAAATTGAGAGTTTGAGGGTTTCTTTCTCCTAAACTTCTCTTATCCACTGTTACGTGTGCTTGCAAGATGCCTGCTGCAGGTCCTGAGCAGCTTGTTTCCATCACCTCAAGTGCATGAGAGAATGAAGATTGAATGTTTTCCTTCAAATTACATATTCAGGGTTCCTCTCCTCAGACTTTCTCTCACTACTGGCAATAGTACAGCAGAAGCTGGCAAAAATTATTTACCCAGAGGAATGCAGGATGAAATACAGGCCTCAATGACTTAATAAAAATCATTATTGGTAACTTCAAGGTGGCTGGATTTTCAGCATAGAACTTAACCTATTTTAACTAGCAATATAATATGATATCTAGATATCCCAGTAGTCAATGGATGCTGCATCCTAGTTTCATTTAGCTAAGATCTTCAGAACTTCATACTGAGGAAAAAATGGAGATTATTTTTAGAACCAAATATCTTCATTTATCCATCATTCTTTTCCAGCACAATTTATGATTTTCTTCTCTTTTGCTTTCTGTTTGAGACCTTATATACACCTTTTTCTTTATTCTGTGATAGACACATTTTTAGGTTTCTACTTTTTCCAACCCCTCTTCTCTGTGGTGCCTCAACCATGTTTTAAGTCTAGAAAAACCAAGTATTTTTCCCCTTTTCATTTCTCCTTGATTCATACATTAATTTAAGAGCCTCAATTGTAAAGAAAGGCTTTTTTAAAAGGAAAACATTCTTCTGTCTTGAAATGAGCAGTTACAGCCTCTACTTAAAGTAGAATTTTGGTACTCCTTAATCTCAGCCTTTATGTAACAGCAGCAGTTGTCAGTATCTAGCTGTATCTAAAAATGCCATCTTTACCCCTCTCAAACCTAGATTATGTTACATTTTAATGCAGCAGCTCAGCTGTTACTTCTCAGCAAACAACCTTTTTCTGACACTAGGACTAAAGTTTGCACTCATTTGTGAAATTTGTCCTCAAATCCTCTATTGAATTTGCTCAATTTGCCAAAAAAAATCACAGCAATGCAGCAGGCCTTTTTCCCCCTAACTGAATTACTTATTCAGTGTTTTGAATACCATCAGAGCATGTCAATTGAATTCATATCATATTTTGGAGCAGGAAAGCATTCCAGAGCCTGGACAGCTTTAGTCCTTCTGGCCATGAGAGATGAGGAATGTTGCACAATTTATGTGACTCAGATGCCTGCTTGAACTCGCAGGACAACAAGTTCTGTCTCTGAGAAAATTGAAGTGACCCTTATCTCACTCCCCTAAGTTAAATATTTCATAGTTGTCCTTAGGAGAAGCTTGATCATCCATAAGTAAAATGTCAGCCATTAGAATTTGGTGGTTGGGCTATAACTCAGTCCCCTTAGGGTGTCAGCCTTTCTGAAGATAGTTTGATACTCAACCTGGAAAAGGTAAAGTACAGACAGCTTGGTTATGTTGGTGATTCCTGATGTGACTTTTATACCTGGTGACTTTCCTGATTGCTTTACAATAGATGTGTTGTCATGGCTCCCACAGGAGCTCTCTGCTGTGCCTGATGATTTACCTTTTGGATGAACATTAAGCTGTTTAATTCTCTTTGTAATGCTTGATTCTGGGAGAGAGATTGAGTTGCATAACCTTACCTAAACATTTCTAAAGTTCTCAAGAAAATAAGTTACTAAGGGGGATATTTTATGGAAAAAAGGAAGTTGTAAGTCAGATTTCCAGCAGGCATTTGAGGCTTGTGCAGAAACTAATAATAGGGGTTTGGGTTTTGTTTTAAACCTCGCTGAGAACTGCATGAGTGTCCTAGTTTCTAATTTGATAGTAATCCAAATACACAGTGGAATTTCTTGAAAATTGAAACTTCAAGGTGTCCTCTTTATTGCCTGTTATCTCAGCCAAGAGTACTAGAAGACCACCTATGTGTTTAACACTGCTCTTCCACAGTTGCAGTTGTAAAAGAAGCAATGGTCGTAACAGGAGACCAGTGAAGTCCATTAAATTGTGTCCTATTACAAGTGTATTATTTCTTTTTCTCCTCTTGCTTACAGAGACCTCCATCTGTTAGACTAGTTTTAATGTGCAGTAGATGAGAGTCCTGCTGATGTCTTGAGGAGGAATTTGTCTTTTGTTCCTGGGTGGTTTGTGCTTTTCTTTCAAAGTCTCAGAAAAGGAATGTGTTCACAATCACTTACCTCTCTAGAGAGAGGTGGTTTTGTTCATGTAGGAAAGATTTGCCTCTCCTCTGGCTTAGACACTGTCTGTATATTGGGCTGAAGGAAAGCAGAGTGGATTTACAAACAGAAATGAGGCCACTCTCACCTCCTTCAAGGTGACGGTACTACTTGTCATTTCTTCTCAGTGATGCCAGGTTCTTGGTGGGGAACAAGGAACCATTCAAAGACTAAGAATTAAGAATTTATAAATCTGGATTTCATTTGTCTTGTGTCTTCCGATTCCTCCTTTATTTCCAACAGCTCTATTATAGTCTTACTACATACATTGGAGAACAACGGTTTTATGTCTACATGTGTCAGATGTAAATAATTATAATGCCAGACAATGAGCCAAAATACTAGTTCTGATTTGTTCTTACTGTTATCAGGAAGGAGGTAGATATAATTAATACTGGATAAACCTTTCTTTAGATCCAACAAAAATGCTAATAGAAGATGGTGTAGCACTTGTTGCCCTCCTTGAGCATAAACCACATTACCTGACCCTGTTCAACGTAGTCAATTGCTTAGAAGCAGTGTCCAAGGATTTCTCTAGCACAGAGACCTAGCAGCACTTGTTTAGCTTTTGATCCCATTGAAGTCTTAAGCCTAGCATTTGTGACAGTGCTCTCCCTGAAGTCTGTTTTCCACTAATATTAAATAGTGCTTGGTCTTCAGACTTTAGGACTAGGAAACAGAAAAGTAAAATAAATCTTCGTAAATTTATGTCCCAGGAATGCTCCTGTAACACCACCAAGGTTCTGGGCTTGTGCTTCAACATCCTTTGCACTCTCTTTCCACCAAAGAAACATTACCTTTATAAATGTGTCTAGATACATTTTTCTTCTTTTTCTTTTTTTGTTTTCCAATAAGCCAGGATACTTGGTAACTGTTGGCTCAAAGTGCTGGCTGTGGTGTTTCTGTTCTGACTGAGGCAGAGAACAGTACAGGCTGTCTTTATCCACATTACACAGAAACATTTCACATCCATCCATCACTCACAAAAGCTCCTCAGCTCAGAGGAAACGACAAGGTAGAGGAGGGGAGGAACCTTTTAAAAATAAAATTGAGTCATTGCACCTCTCTGAAATGTGAAAGTGATAAGCTGATATCTGAGTAGTGAATATTGATCAGGTAATATGGAAAAACTTTGCCTGAGGCATCCTGCCTATCTGTCTTCAAAATAAATGGAAGAGTGCTCTAGTTTAAAGTATTCACAATCTACTGGTAATGCAAATAATAAAACACCTGAAAGTTTTTCCTGCTCCTACAGGAGTAATTAGGCATCCCAACCCAAATCTGAAGTTTTGCTTAGATATTCTATCGCCTTTATTACATATGCCTTTATTAGCTGGGACATGGGTGGCAGCATAATAAGGGGTGATTTTCACTTAGATGAAAGATGCTTTTTTTGCCTCTTTGGGAAAAATCAGTTGGGAATGTTCTCTCATGCTTCCTTTTCCCCACCATAAAAATAAAGGAGATAACTTTGAAATGCTTGAGCAGAAAGTATCAACTAAGCAGCCTCAGTATAATAAAGAATTTAGACTTGACATTTTAGAGAAAGTATGAAATGTTATTTATTTATGTGTTTTTTACATTCTTAAATGAAGGCCAGATATAGATGATATTTCCTAATGGATTGTCACCTAACATTATGTCAGGCATCCTTTTATGATAGCTGCATTGTTTTGTTTCATTTCCAAATCATTGAAATACTGTGTTTTTCTCTTAACCGTGCACAGGTACTCCATGAAGAAACGACGATACCAGGAACTGATCTGAAGTTATCGTACTTGAGCTCCAGGGCTGCAGGATACAAATCTGTACTGAAGATTACTATGACCCAATCTGTTATACCATTTAATTTAATGAAGGTTCATCTTATGGTGGCAGTGGTGGGAAGACTTTTCCAAAAATGGTTCCCTGCATCCCCAAATCTAGCATACACTTTCATATGGGATAAAACTGATGCGTACAACCAGAGGGTCTATGGATTATCGGAAGCTGTTGGTAAGTGTTACGGAGTTTTTTTGCATTTTTAGTGCTGTCTTGAAAATAGGGAAGCACATCTCAAATGCCTGTATCCATTAACTAGAAAATGTTTAGCAGAATAAGATTATATCAGTGGATATTAAAACTTATTAAAAAATACCAATCTAAATTTGAAAAAAAAACTTCCTTCAAAAGGAAGAAGAAACCACAGACATTTTTCACTTCTATCTGTTCCCTATGAAGTAGCCCTCAGCCTAATAATACAGTATGGTATTTAGTCTGCACACTCCATGTACTTTAAAGCACAATAGCACTCTGACTTACATCACAAAATGGCTTTCCTCTCTACCTGTCTTAATCCACTTATGCTTAATAACTCAAAATATTTTAATAACTTAAGATTGTTTTGGAATTCTGTTTAGTATTTTCAACATGCCTAAGGAAGCCATAGGGATTTTCAGGTAGCCTAGGAGAGCAAAAGAACATATATATATTAAGGAAATCACATTCTTTAAATTCTTATTCAGAATGCGATCCTATACTTAATAAGAAAATGTACTGTTATTTCAGTGTCTGTAGGTTATGAATATGAGTCTTGCCTGGATCTAACTCTTTGGGAGAAGCGGACTGCCATTTTGCAGGGTTATGAACTGGATGCCTCCAATATGGGTGGCTGGACATTGGATAAGCATCATGTATTGGATGTTCAGAACGGTAAGGAGTTCATTTTCTTCTTGCTAGTTTTACTACTTCACTGGCCCTCGCTTCAGGACTCTCACTCAACCTTTTCCCCTATTTACTCTGTTACGTTTAAAAAAGGAAATTATAGAACACTTGGCATGTGGTAAATGCTTTGAGCTCCCCTGGCTTCTCCAATGTGAGTTTGTCCCACAGGCTGCAGTTCTTCATGAACTGCTCCAGTGTAGGTCCCTTTCCACAGGGTGCAGTATTTCAGGATCAAATTGCTCCAACCTGGGTCCCCTGTCAGGGAGACAAGTCCTGGCAGCAAACCTGCTCCAGCATGGGCTCCTCTCTCCATGTGTCCAGAGGTCCTGCCAAGATCCTGCTCCAGCATGGGCCTCCCACAGGGTCACAGCCTCCTTTGGGCATCCCCCTGCTCCCCAGACTGCAAGTGGATCTCTCCTTCACTATAGCCCCCCATGTGCTGCAGGGGCACGGCCACCTCGCCATGGTCTTCCCTCATGGGCTGTAGGGAAATCTCTGCTCTGGTACCTGGAGCACCTCCTCCCCCTCTTGCTGCAGACCTTGGTGTCTGCAGAGCTGTTGCTTGCTCATATTCTCACTCGTCTCTCCAGCTGCAATTTGCTGTTGCACAGTAACTTTGGCTTCAAAGTACATTTGTCCAGCGTGCTACTCAGCAACTGTTTGCAGGGTGCTGTGCTAAGGAAGCCTCAGCTCAACACTGAACAGAAAGAAATTTGGAAATATTTGTCAGGAAGCATGTGGGAAAGGTGAAATAAACTGAGTTACATGGCTTAAGGTAGTAGTTGGTAGCATGGATAGTTACAGAACAGAGGAAGACAGAAGTAATTCATCAGGAATAACGTCACTTCTGCAGTACCTGATGTCCTGTGAAGGTCTCCCCTTAGTACATGAGCTTATTTTGTGTGATACAGCAGCTGACACCTAAAGCTTTGCTTCTGACTGGTAGGGAAACAAGGTAACCAAATCAAGGGAAAAGGTGTCACTGTCACCTAATTTAAAATGTAAGGAAAAAAAAACCAACCTGAGCAAATTATTGTAAAGTAATCCATCTAAAAATGTAAAGAGCTATAATTATAAATATCTATGTAGGATTGATTCTGTTCGCTAGGTAAATTGATGGTGGCTTTAAATTATGTTTAAGAGTATGTTTGACAAGTAATGACTTTTCAAAGTGTCATGTGTCTAATTGAATAAACCAAGTGGAGGGTTGTAATGACAAGGTGGATGAGATGCATAAATCTACTCAGAAGAGAGTACAGACAGTGTTTGTATGGACATCCCAAACTACTGCAGTAAATAGGCGAACGTACGTCTTTTAGTCTGTGATAATAGAGGAGAAATGTGAAGGACCAATTTTTCAAGGTAATGACAGAATAAATCAGGTGCAATAGTGCTCTGTGCTGACTTGTAGAATTCCTCTGATGAAAATTGTAGAACTCAGCTATTTCAGGCAAAATTATAGTGCCAAGATTGTCATAAATGATGTAATCATAGGAGAGAGGATTTTGTATACTGTTAATGCATTCTGGCTTTAACTATTCATGAAAAATACGTTTTTCCTCTTTTGATTTAGATTACTTACTTAGATTACTTGCCATTAGGTTTCCGTAAACCATTTTAATTTTTTCCAATTTTATCATGTATATTGGTTCTACAGTCTCTTGCATTTCATAACATTAAAAGCAGTGAAGACACCTAAAACATTTAAAGAAGAAAGCAAAGTATTTTTTCTCATACCTTTCAGTACAAATCATGCACTTTGGGAGTGAGGAGAGAAAGAGAAATACATCTTAAATTTCTTCTAAACTTCTCAAAAGATTACTCCATCCCTCAGCTCCAAACTGTGTGAAACTCTGGGCATGCAATCACTAAAACACAGATCACCGTACAGTACAAAGTGGCACATGTTTTACATGGACTATACCACGGAAAGACATACTGTGACTTACGAGTATAACTGTAATAGCTGACCACTTGTAGAGGACACCTTAATGGACTCATTATGAGATTGAACAGTGAGGGTCCTGGCAACATTTTAATATACTTTTTTTTTTTTCCCTAAGACTGAAGATTTAACATAAAGCATCCATTTTTCCTCTCAGATTTCCTACATAGGCTGTAAGGAAGAAAAATATTGCTGGCACATTGCTTTGTCTTCACAAAATTATTGTTTCTTTCATGCCTCAAAGCAGAATTAAGTTTTAGAGGCAGGTTGGCCGGGCACCACATTTTTTTTTGTTTTGACGTTTTTAATAACTGCCTGTAACTGCAAACGTGGTACTGAGGGAGACTGTGTTGCCAGAGGAACACTTTTGTTGTGAGCTGAGTAAAGAGGCTTTTATAATGTAAAATTGAGGCAATCTACAACTTTTTGAAGTGGCTCTTTAATTAATATTACAAGTTGCAGCAGTAATCCACTTTAGATTACATTTGACATGTTATTCATAATTAGTTATAGTAGGACTTTAAGAATACAATTTGCAAATGTATTCTTTTTCTTCTTTTATAACAAATGCACATTAGAATTTCAGTAATTTCTGGGCAAATTTAAAACTGTAAAGATGTAGAAACACACACTTGGCTTTCATCAGTAACAGTTACATTTCCTTCAACATGACAATTTTTATTCTGAATTACAACTATAAAAATAATTAACATTTTTAAAAACCACCTGGAAACATTTTTGGGTTTTAACAGCTACAATATTTAGTGTTTCTACTACCTTTCGTGGACAAGATAATTTAATGTTTGTGTGTCTATGACCTAAATATAACTATAAATGTTTTAGTAAAGGTCTGTCTGTTATTTGTAGTGAGAGAAATATGGTGGTGAAACAATTAAAATTCATTAAACTTATACTAATCAGCTAAAAGAATATTTAGAATACTTACGCATCATTTTATGTGCAAACATTCAGAGTTTATAAAAACTTCTTTGTTTGCTTTGTTTTGATTTTTTTTTTATATTATCTGCCAGGAATCCTCTACAAAGGGAATGGTGAAAATCAATTTATATCTCAGCAACCTCCAGTTGTTAGCAGCATTATGGGCAACGGGAGACGACGCAGCATCTCCTGCCCAAGCTGTAATGGTCAAGCTGATGGTAATAAATTACTGGCTCCGGTTGCCTTAGCTTGTGGGATAGATGGCAGTCTGTACGTGGGGGATTTCAACTACGTTCGGCGGATATTCCCATCTGGAAATGTAACTAGTGTTCTGGAGCTAAGGTATGTTTTTTTCTCGTGTGGACTTTTGGAGTTGTGAATTACTGTGGCAAATCAAAGTATTGAATAGATTTCTGACACTGTGTAAGTTCGAGTTTGCAAATGCTTTTGGGAACAAAAAAAAAGTCAAGTCAAAACACTTTAAAACATCTGAAAAAGTATTTAAAACTGAAGTGAAAGCATTTTATCCTCATAAAATATTTTTACTATGCTTATCTAAACATGAGAATGTAGTCTATCCAAAGTAGTAATTCTGTGGTTTTTAAGAGTTAACCTACATGGTCAACGTAAGTGGACAAAAGATGATCATTCACCACTTCACTAATTATAGATGTAAATGTTGCCTTCTTCTCATCTTTTAACATCCTTTCTGAATGTTTGTCTAATAATGTTTTTCTGTTCTTTTTTACTTGCTCCCACCAAGAAATAAAGATTTTAGACATAGGTAAGCATTCCTTAAAGAAGATTTATATTTTTCTAACTGTTCTTCTTTCTTTTTTAACAAATGAATGCTTATAATGGAGAAGTCATTTCTGAGATGCATTACTAGAAAAGAGGAGTATTTTTCAAAAATAATGAGTTCATATGTTTTAGTTATGTCAGCTGTCAGGCTGTATCGTCCTTTCCAATGAGTTCCTCATTTCTCATCACTCTCTGTCCACAGTCAGGCTTCTTGTTATGCTTGTGTATGCCCTCCTTTGCTGTTCCCTCATCTCTGCTCACCCCTTGCTGGCAGCACTTTTGCTGATCCTATCAAAACTCACTCATTAATCAGATACACCAAATACGATGAGAATGGCATATAAAAGTACCAAGGGATTTCATTTCATTAGCCTTTTGATGTTGAGTCTTTTTAGGCTCTCATTTAACAGATTTGTTTCTTTAAAGGTGAACTTCTTTTAATAATGAAAGTTGAAATAAAAATAACACAACTCCAGGAGTTAAGATTTTAAAATACATCAAGACTCACAAGATTGGTCATAGAAACAGCAGTAATCAGAGGATTGTAGTACAGCATTCATCCATCCTGGCATCGCTACAATAATGGCAAGAACAGAAGAGAAGAAGATAGAATTGCTTTGCCACAGCTTAGAATTGCTTTGCCACAGCAGCTGGTGATAAGGAGAAAAAAAACAGAGACATGCTAAAATCTTGTTGGAGACATGAAACCCTGCAAACCTTTGTGGCAGAACTTCTAAGTATACAGCTTAGCAGGCCCACTGGTCCCTTTCTCTCCTTTTTGCTGCCAATCATTTTCCTTCCTTGTTTTTACACAGATCCCAGAGAGTCATGTCTCTGTTGTCCTTGTTTTTTAAATTCACTTTTCTTTGGACATATTTCTGTGTGAGGAAGGGTTTTATGTTTTTAAAAGTATGTTTCATATATGTCAGGCAAAAAATTCCATGACTACAGTGCTTGCATCAGTGCTAATGATCAGAATTGGAAGCTTATGTACAGCCTAGTTGGTTTTACGGAGTTTTTTTCCAGGGATGACTCAGAGGCAGTCTCTTCTGTTTGGTGGGTTTAGGTTTTCACTGTTACATTTAGTTTGTATTTGTTCCACCACTCTTAAAAGAATTCTATCCCTTGTGGTATCACAAAGTTGTGATTGCAGCTAGATAAGACATTGCCTTGGCAAATGTATAGAATGTGGAATAATACTTAAAATGGGAATGTGGACTCTACAAAAGGGATTAAAGAGTGGATGCATATTGAGGTTTGTTTTGCTTTGATTTAGTAGCACCACCCTCTCCTGTCTCTGGCAGAACTGTGGTCAGAGTCTCGTCTGCGGTATTTCAGAAACTGGATCCCTGCGTGTAAGTTGGTGAGGGAGAATACTGAAGCTTTTCTGCTTTATTCATGTCTAAACATGCAGAAGCTTCGGGTAGCAAAATTGCAATCATACCACACCAATTAGTGTAACAGCATGGGCTCATACAGCAGCTGTGAAGTGGGGGTTCCTCCTGAGGCAGGAGCAGTCATAGAGGCCTGTGGAGAACTGGCTCTGCAGAGCAGTTGTGGAGCCAGCAGGCAGGAGGTGTGGAGCCCACTGTGCCCCAGACATGATTTACTACAAGTTTGAGTTTTCTCTCGCATCATACAACATTTTCTCAGTGTCCACTCTCAGCCTTAGAGGTTTGCTGATCAGAGACTTCCTAAGCCAAGACTGGGATTTTTATGCTTAATTCACCCTGGCAGCTTTTTATTTTATTAATTTAGCTGCTTTTTATTTAAGGTGTGTAAACTTTTAGGATCCACCAAATCCTTTTGCCATGGGCTCCCCAGCTAAGGACACACTGTGAGACCAGATATCTTCTTTTGTCTACGTACATTTGTGCAGAGTCCTGTGAAATGCTGCAGAGGGAAGCACATCTGTCTGGTCTGGAAGAGAAGGGAGCAAATGTCCAGTTTCACTGGCAAGCCCTTCAGACTGCTGAGGGAATTTCTGCTTAAACTGCAGTTTGGAAAACAGCCCTCAACAGACCACTTCGCAATGTACAGTTGCTAGGTATCAGAACTAAGAAAATGCACTAAAATATGCATTCCCCAAGTAAAACTACTGAACGAGGCTAAATACTAGTTCAGATCTCTTATCTATTCAAGCATTCAGCCTTCCTCGTGTATAAACACAGTGCTTCAGCAGAATGTGATGTGTCTCCCACCTCAAGAAGCCTGTAGTCAAAATTAGAGAGAGAATGCAGATCAAATTTCTCCTCTCATGTTCCAGTGACCTCACATTTTTTCAATCTCAAAGCTGAAATGATGTCTTTATACACACTGCTGCCTGTGAGTGATTAACGATGATAGGCATTCATGGAAGAAGTCATTTTCAGAAGGACTTTGAAGACAGGTCATTTGTAGGCTGTGGCGCTATCCCAAGTCTGTAGAGAGCCAGAAAAAAAAGTTTAGCAAAATATAAAAACAGTTTTGAGGGGATATATGGTTTAGAGTGGACATAGTGAAGGTGAGAGAGTCAGGGACTGAAGCAGGAAGAGTACTTTCAGAAAAATCTATGCATGGAGAGTAGTGCAGGTGATCTGACAGCTGAAGAATTAAAAGATCGGCCTAAGCAAGATAAAAGCAAAGGGAAATAGATCATTATCATGCACAGCCCTGTGCATGTGTGTGTGCACTTCAAATTCAAAGCACTTACTATTACTCGGCGCAGACAGAACAAGTTCATTTTTAGTCATTTGTCTTTACAGGAGCCAGTGTTGGTATGTAGCTCCATGTTTTGCAGAGCTGCTGGCAGTGATTAGGCAATACTGAATGAGTCAATAAGTCACGGACTGGGGATTTTATTTCTTTGCGTTTGTTGTTATTGGTAGAAGGCAGAAGCTTAATATCATTTCAGGCTACAATGAAGTAGCATAAAGTCTGCAGCTTTCCAGCTTCTGGCTGTGTATCCCTGTACTATTTTTGAGATCTGCATAGTGCGCGTGGATGTTTTCTGGCTAGAAAACAAATGCAGTTTTCACTGGACAGTTATTCAGTTCCTCAGATTGTACCTTTCTCCCATGAATTACTGGGGGTTTCTATCGGCTAAAGCCACTTCAGCTGTTTAACCTTCATCTGAAAAGAAATGCTGAGGTTAAGCCTGTTATATTAGCTCAGAAAGGAGCCATGAGACACCTGCATATGGCAAGTTGGAGAGTTTATATTGATTCAATAATAATATCCTATGAACTCCCAAACTTGGGGGGATTTTTTAATAAAGTGAGAAAATACAATTAAATTATCAGGTGTATTTTTCAGGTTTGATAAGGATACACTATTTACTGTGAGAACTCATCCCCTGATGTCTTTTTTGTTGGAATTAATTAGGACATAAATTTTCATATTTATGAAGAAAAGAGCTTTAAAAATTCTTTTTAGAAATAAATAATTGTGTTAGGCATAAATTACTTACTTTTTGATTTGATGACTTCTTATTCCAATGGCTGGAAAATATGATTGAGACAGTGTTAGAGGGGTTGAAGAGAGGTACTTTAATTTAGATTTCAGTAGTATAAGAAAGAACTTTATTTTAAATTACAATGAAATAAAATTTAATTGCACTTTTCACATTTTGCAGTGTGTTTATATTTGAAGTGTTTGCAAAGTTTCTTAAAGACCACAGTAATCATGTAAATGGGTATAATTTAATTTGCAGTCTATGGAGGTATAAGTAATCCGTACACTACGTAGTGATCATATTAAACAATCGCTGCATAAATTAAGGTTTTGAAAATACCTTCCAACTGTTTAGCACATTGGCAATAATAGACTTGTAACAGACAGAAATTTAAAGTAGGCCTATATTTGATTGTTTTCAGACATGCCGTACAACACTCAGTGCTATAGCAGAGCTTTTTAAGAGGTGCTAATCACTGTGTATTTGATTTCATTAGCCTGTTTCACTTGGTTTCATTCATTCTGAACCAACATATTAAAAGTCTTAAAACCAAATAAAATCTATTTATGCAACACATTTTTTTCTGTGTTTTTGTAAGTGGATAGCTATAAAAATCTGTCCCTGCTAAAAGACATAATTTGTTCCGAAGTTGTTCCTGTTGGTCTCTTGTTGCGTTTTCCAAGTGGCAGTGCATAAAAATGTGTTACATTAGCACAGTTATGTATTTACAAAACGTGAAGTATAGCATTCTGTGAACAGATGTTTGGCTACCACCAGACTGGTAGATCTGTTTAAGCAGCACTTTTGCAAACATCAGAAGTGGCTGTTCTGACACTCTGCTTCAATCCATGAGGGGAGCATCTGAAATTACCTCATGTATTTACATGACCTTATTTCAGCTCTTCATGCCGTAAATTAGGTCAGGAATCCCAACTGCAGTGGGTTAAGTTTCTACATCGTAATATATCAACACAAAAGGTAATCTCCAGGGCTGTTTTTTTCACCAGCAGGGAAGAAAAGACAGTAATTCTCAATTATGTGGCACCACTGGAGAGGCAAAATGTATGTTTCTGGGAAAATGGTTAGCAATATATATTTTCACTCTAATAGAGACTGTGTTGGCATAGTTAGCGGTTTTGTGCCAGTGTGTACAGTTATTTGAAATATGACTCTGAGTTAAGAAAAATGAAAAAGCTCCGCTTGGTCTCTGGTGGAAGAGACAACATTTCCTAATGCGTTAAATCATGCGTATCACGTATTTGAAAGCAGTGGATTAAACAAATACTTATGAGTGATGTCTTATCTCTTGCCTGTGAACACATCATTCAAACTCTGCCTTATCTGTTTATGAATTACATAAACCATGAATCCCAGCAGCCTTATATAAATTATAATAAAACAGATAGGATAATAGCAACAAAGTGTAAGAAAGGGCTGGGGTCCTGCTGCAAAATTTAGAACTGGATCAAGGTTCCCAGAACTCCTGGAAAGTTTTAAACTCCAGTATTTTGATTCGGCCTGCTACAGAGACACACACAGTCTCTAATGAGAGAGCATTGAACAGGCCTGTGAGCATCAAAAACAAAATGGACCTTCTTTCCTGAAAGGATTAATCTAGATGGGCTGCCTGTGACACAGATGAGAAATGTGGACCAAAAAGGTTTTGGGGCCATGACCTGTGCTACTTGTGCATGGAGCATCACTGTTGACTTTAACTCTTTCTGCATTGCCGCACACTGCATATGAACTAAAACATTCTCTTCCTGAGCCAATGTTAGATGCAATTAATTACAGCATATGCAATGTTTAATTCCATTTTCCAGCAACAACCCAGCTCACAGATACTACCTTGCAACTGACCCCGTGACAGGAGATTTGTACGTTTCTGACACAAACACACGCAGGATTTATCGGCCCAAGTCCCTCACTGGTGCGAAAGACCTGACCAAAAATGCTGAGGTAATAGGAGGAACAGGGGAGCAGTGCCTGCCGTTCGATGAGGCAAGGTGTGGTGATGGAGGCAAGGCAGTGGAGGCAACTCTCATGAGCCCTAAAGGTAAGAAGAGTTCTCCCTCTGTAACTTTCAAAATAATACAAAAGTTCAGCGCTGGAGGCGTATTCACATTTAATTACTGAATTCAATAGTTGGCTCAAAAATTGGGGATTTGAGTAATTTTTTCCAAGTAGAAAGACTATCAAGGAAGAGAGCTATGGGGGACTGATTTTTTTGAAATCAACTGGGGTTGATTTTAGGAAGTATTTGGCTGAGTGGTTATGGAGCATTTTAAAATGCTTATTTAGATTATGTGTTTGGCAGGCAGCAGTGAAAATCTAAAATCAGCATTGCTTTTGATTCCATTTATCCCATGTTTAAGTCTAACTTAAAAGCTAGTTCCAACTTAAAAGCTAGTCCCTTCTCAACACACAAAAGCAAATGACCAGCAAATGCAATCAATAGTAGTAGATTTCATGCTATTTGTTTGTTATGCAAAATATGGTTAACAAGCTGCTTTACTACCTACTGCCTGACACCACATTTTCTATCTGCAATTTTCACTATATATGTGCTACCTATACCCTTAGTTATAGATAACATATTCACTGCTAGTACAACAAAAAAACCCCAATTTTTATTTGCTTCACTAAAGGAATAGCAATAGACAAGAATGGGTTAATCTACTTTGTTGATGGGACCATGATCAGGAAAGTGGATCAGAATGGAATAATATCGACTTTGCTTGGCTCCAATGACCTCACCTCAGCACGACCTCTAACCTGTGATACCAGCATGCACATCAGCCAGGTACTTTTCAGTTGCTGCTAATTTGGAAAGCTGAGCTGGGGTTAGAAATTAAAATGCAGCTTTTGTGCCCCTTAAAATAAAACTGGGTGGAGTGCATAATGGATATTTAACAGCAGGTTTGGGGGAGAAAGCAACCTGTTCCAAGGGTGTGAATTGCACTGTATTCTCTTAGCTATAAATGCTGCTGTATTCAATTTTTCTGCCCATAAAGTTCAGTTTGGTTTAGAACAGCAAAACTATCAGCAGGAAACATTAAGCCTGGTAGTAAATACTGGGAGAATGGCATATCTGTTAGAACTATCTTGGCATGTCGATGTTTTCTGAATTGCTGACATTCTTAGCCTACTAGAGTGAATGAGAGGATTTACACAAAATGCTTGTATTTTTCTATTTGTCTCAAAAAGCTTATGTAGGTAAGAAGGGACATATCACTAGTGGTATGTTCCAAAAATGGAGTACAGTGTTTTGTAATCTGGAAGATAGTAAGTTATTTTTGCTACTACAAGAATAAAAGATTAATATTGCCATTAAGTATGTATTTAGACATTGATACCTGTCTCTATAGTTTCAGGTATCAGACAGTAGTATATACATTTGTGATTTAGAAAAGTATTACACTTACTGGTGGGGAAATTCAAACTGTATTATAATTTCAAAGCAACAGGCTTGTTTTCAATAAAATGGATGCCTGGATATTGTTCCCCTTGCCTCCCTAAAAAGCTTTCCTTTGCTGCATGTATTCATGCAAGTTCTTTTGTCATGACTGCTTAGAGCAGATGGAAAATAGCCATACAGAACTGTCTAAAACTGAAGGTTAATTAATTCATTTAATCTGCGCTGGTTAACTGTTTAACAAAACACTTCTATTTGTTTAGGTTCGTCTGGAATGGCCTACAGATTTAGCTATCAACCCAATGGATAACTCCATTTATGTTTTGGATAACAACGTAGTTTTGCAGATCACTGAAAACCGTCAGGTTCGCATTGCTGCAGGGAGGCCGATGCATTGCCAGGTTCCGGGGGTGGAGTACACGGTGGGAAAGCACGCAGTCCAGACCACGCTGGAGTCAGCCACTGCCATTGCCGTGTCCTACAGCGGGGTACTTTACATTACAGAAACTGATGAAAAAAAGATTAATAGGATAAGACAGGTCACAACTGATGGAGAGATCTCATTAGTTGCTGGAATACCCTCAGAGTGTGATTGCAAAAATGACGTTAACTGTGACTGTTACCAAAACGGAGATGGCTATGCTAAAGATGCCAAACTTAATGCCCCTTCCTCCTTAGCTGTGTCTCCAGATGGCACCCTGTATATTGCTGATCTGGGAAACATTAGGATACGGGCTGTGTCAAAGAACAAACCCTTAATGAATTCAGTGAACTTCTATGAAGTTGCTTCTCCAACTGACCAAGAGCTTTATATCTTTGATGTCAATGGTACTCACCAGTACACTGTGAGTTTAGTCACCGGAGACTACCTGTACAATTTTAGCTACAGTAACGATAACGATATTACTGCCGTAACGGATAGCAATGGGAATACTCTTCGTATCAGACGGGATCCCAACCGAATGCCAGTAAGAGTGGTCTCTCCCGATAACCAAGTCATCTGGTTGACAATTGGCACTAATGGATGTTTGAAAAGCATGACTGCACAAGGGCAGGAGCTGGTCTTATTTACCTACCATGGCAACAGTGGACTTCTGGCAACTAAAAGCGATGAGACTGGATGGACCACTTTCTTTGAGTAAGTACATAAAATAAAGTCAGATGCCTTATAGTTTTACTGAGTTCTACAGGACCATTTGAAATACTTCTGGAGACTGATGAAGTAACTGTAAAGTTCACTCTTGATAACAAAAAGCACAGAAAGATACTTTTAATTTCCTATGCTGGCTTTCTCTGACTTCTTCTGAACATTGGCTCTGAGAAATTTTGAATTCATTATTTTGAACTTCAGTTTTATATATTGAAATAATAGTGAGACAATATTTCACTCTTGTCAAGAAATTTGTGACTCAGACAACCATGGTTTTGTAGATTTGCATCAAAAACTAGATTTTCATCCCACTTGCTCATTAGATTGACATTGTTCTGCTGCAAATACTGACAAGAAATTTGTCTTCACTTCTCAGTCTTTTTTCTTTTTTTTTTTTTAAAGTAAAAGCATGTCTGCATGGTCTTGTACCCAAAGTTAATGTCTGGGTGGGTAGTGTTTCACCGAGTGGCGAATATGCAGGAAAGATCTTCTGAATGGCACAGCAGGCTTCACACGGTGGACTCAGTTGGAGGAAGCTGAGAAAAGAAATGTGGGCCGTGGGGGGAAGTGTCATTCCTGTAGGAATAAACTGAAAACATAGAAACCACCAGCACTGTGTCATGTACGGGTGTGAGCACAACAGCAAGAGGTATTACTGGAACTTGTAATTTTACCAACCTCGGAAAAATCTTTTCAGTGAATTGCTTCAGCCTGTGTTACTGTCATTAAGTCATCAATGCCTGTTCTTAACAGACAGATTCGTAAAATGTTTTATAGAATCCTCAATTATATTGACTTATGGAAGATTGTGACAACATATAGATAAACTAGTAGAACCAGAGAATTCACATATAGGTTTTATGGGCAACTTCATCTCCAAATAAGCTGAACTACCAACTGATATGCTAAGCAAAACAGAACAAAAATGCAACTTAAAACAGAAACCATTATTTCACAAAAAAACAATGTAGAATTAACCAAGATTTTTTTCAATTGCCTCTGCCAACTGGAAAAATACATGTATTTTTAACTCACATGAAAGATACGATGAGGTTGGGTAAAAAGGTGTCTATGAGGGAGTGGAAGACATAGTGTTAGTATGATAAGTAAAACTGTTAGAGGGCCTTTAGCTGAACTATTCAGGATTACAAACGGCATCATGAAAATCCCGTAAGTCCCTCTTCTTTTTTTTTTTTCCCCCTCTTCTTTTCTCCTATCTTTATGATGAAATGCAGTAGCAACTGCTGCCAAGGTCAGGGCCTTAAAAAAAGCTTTCAATTCAACACACATGATAAAGAAAATAAAGTGCCAGTGTCAGGCAGTGGCAGCAAAGCCAAACATCTGTGTTCTGAGATAACTTCATATTTCTGTCAGTGTACATTTGGCTGAGGCAGTGTGCAGGAGGACTCTAAGCACCTGTATCTACTCTCCAGACTTTACAGATGCCCATCAGAGACGTAAGAGCAGCAGGTGCTGCTTCACTGCATATTGTGTCCTGAAGTGGAGACAGGGCTAGAAATGCTGATCCCTAACAAAGACAGCAGGTGGGATCGTACTGCTGCCAGTTTTAAGGTATTCTTACAATAATCTGTAAATTGGCAGGGCTTTGGCAGCGGGCACGTTCCCAAGGCATTAGCACACATCTGTAATATTTAATTGTGCACTGGTGCATCCGCTGCGTATCTTTTTAGGTCCTGCCAAGAGGACACAGAGGCACAGCAAGGGCACACTGAGGAACGAGAAAGTGTTCAACTGGGAGGGCAAGTGTTCTTCTTCTCGTAAGTTAGCCCTGTCCTGTATGCTGAGAGACCAAAGCACAGCTTCAGGTGGGCTGGGAATAGCCATCCATTTCCACAGAGAGTAAATTCAGTGTTTAACTGTGACAGACATAGCCACTTGTTTCCAGTAGGCAAGTTGGGCAAGACAGTCAGTTTGGGGGACAGTGAAGTCCTGTACAGAAATTAAGGCATCTGCTGGGTACAGCAGGCACCTTAAATCATGCTGACATTCATACTGGCTAATTAAGGACCTAGAGTTTTAATCAGGGCAGTAATTTCTCGCCATGTTGCCTGTAGTTTTTGTGTATCCTGCTGTGGTGTACCGCAGAAGTAGCTGGTGGCTCCTGAATGTGTCTTAATGGCGTCTGCGTGATGGCAAAAAAGTGGATATTATATTCACTATTCAGTGGCTGATATGTCTATATTTTTCATCATAGGGAGAATTTAGGGTACTGTGTGTCATGAAGTACATAGCTATTTCCTGAGTCTGTAAATAGCCATCTTTCATACCTGATCTGCTTTCATGCAGACTTTCTGGTCTGAGTTAGGTTATGTCCAGCTGGCTTACAGAGAACCCAAAGGGCAGGCTATTCCCCTCAGCAAGTATTAGTATTATTTCCAAGCTGCTGCTTATGCACTTCCTAAACAATTACCTCTGACCAATGTCTCGTTAGAATTCCCAAGCTGAAGTAATTATGGAGAAAGCTAGGCAATTTCACTCTCCCCAAATCTGCAAGTGTATGAGGCTTTTGCAGAAGCAAAGATATTTATCTCCTCCCTGTAGCCATGGTGAAGCAGTAATCTGTTTAATTGCAACAAGGAAGATTCAGATTAGACATTTGGAAGAACTTCACAGTGAAGATTTTGGAGCCCTGGAGCAGACAACAACGATAGTGACCCCTTGCCCTTCATAGACTGTCTTTAAAAACAGATTAGACATCTTTCAGAACCAATGCAGGAAGAACAGATACTGCCCTGGGGTAGAGGTTGGACCGCATGACCTCTCAAGGTCCCTTCCAGTAATGTTTTCTATGATGCTGTGTACAAGTTAATACCAAAAACAAAAAATTGCACTGATTATGTAAAGCTACAGGGAATAAGCTGGGGTGGTGGGGAAGCACTGTGTTATTTTTCTTGCCGAAACAGCATTCTTAAAAACATCCATCAGGCATCCTAGCTACTTGCTTCTTTTTAACATAAAATCCCCATACACCTAATCTGTGTCTGGATATTTTCCTTTTGAAGAAAAAAATAGTTGTAAACACAAGTACTTTGCCATCTTTTATTCTAAGATCAAGCATTATTGTGACTTTTTGGTGCTGCTGATTTGTAACATTAAATCTGATTAGGCTGGGTTTTGAGAGGTTTCTGCTACTATTGCCAAAATAGATGGAAACCATGAGTTATCACAGAACAGTTTGTGTGGGGGTGACATGATGTATGTGTGTGTCTCTCTCAGCTTCTGCGTGTTCATGTTTGTAGGTAGTATGGGCTAAAACATTTTCAGGTGAAGTGTCTTCTGTTGAAAAAAGCTAAGTCTTGTTAAAATGGAAAGGTTTTCCTCAAAGGTCAGGCGAGGAATAAGAAATTATGGTAATAAATCATTTTGACTTCCTTGTTCTATTTTAGCAATAGTAAAATATTTCAGCTTAATTGCTGGATGCATTTTTCTTTTAATATCACAGTTTATTTATGTATTTTATTTACTTTATTCAAATTCTCAAAATACTTTGAGAAGAGGATAGAACTTATATTCTGTGGTGAATTTAGACTTTCTTCCCACTCACAGTTAAAAATATTCAACTGTTTGAATGACCAATGGACTAGAAATGCCTTTTTTCAACTAGCTTTGAGTATGGCTGGGTAGTTTCACCCTTTGGTTATGATACATCTGTTTAAATAGCAGACGATACGTGGAGAAAAAATACTGTGAGTTTAGTAATAAAAAGTTCAGCCTTTGGAGCAATTCAGGAATCGGTTTGTCAACTATTTTCCTGTGCAAATCTGGTTATATAACTGGAGCATGGTTCCAGAGAACTTATTTCAGCTTTCTCAGTGGTTTGAGAGCAGATTTACGAAAATGATTCAATCTTTCTTTTTTCCTTTTTCAGAACAACTTTTCAGTGCAAAGGGGAAATCTTTGCAAAAACACTGCATCCCAAAAATTGGCAATCATTGTTTTGGCCCATACTAAAGCATTTGGTCTTGTTTCTTTTCATGGCTTTTCTCCACAGTTTAAGTCACACTAATATCAGATCCAAAAGAAATCTACTTTTTTCTTTCTTTTAGCCTGGACACTAATTAATCTGTAGTTTATTTTATTTAGTCTCTTCTTTCCCTGAAGAAGGGAAGGACTGGCACACAAGAAATATTTTTTTACACTCTTTTTGGGTTTTACAGTGAAATTGTAAGAACTAATTTGAATTACTTAGGATATCATATAATCTGTTTATTTGTTTACAGACTTTGGGGGTTTTTAATATCTTTATGGCAAACTGGATTTGTAAATTTCTATTTTGTTAAGGGTCATAATCTGCTGATCAAAACTGACACCTTATATTTCATCAATGTGTACTTTTGTAAAGCACTGTTACTCAAATTCATAGTAATTGTTATCTGTTTTCAGAGGTCTAAAAACTTGCTGAATAAAAATTATATTAACAGAGCATTTACAAAAATGATTGAAAATGCATACATACTAAAAAACCAGTGGAGCCATATGAAGCTAAAAGTCACCCAGATTAGGTTTTATAATGGAATTATAACATGAAACAAGGTATAAAAGTAATCAGCCTAATCAAATTCCCTTATGAAATGGTGAGATATCTGAGCTGGAAACTATTAACTATAACTGCATATTATGTATGTATAATATGAACATTTAAACAGATAAATCTTAAAAGTTAAACAAGTTATCTGCATATTAGCATTTCAGAAGTGACATTTCCTAGCTAGCCTATATGAGTTGGCTACATCCACCTACAGACGGCTAAGCCAGGTACACAAAAAGAGCATTTTCTCGGGACCTAAGTTTGTGAAGTATCAGAAGCAAAGGCCTAAAAAGCCTTGCAGGTGCCGCCGTGCAACCACCCAGCCCCCAGGCTGCAAGCGCCGGTCTCCATCAAAGCCCTGCCGCTGCAGCAGTTTCCAGCCAGGCAGCCGTGCCAGCCCGTGGCTGCTTTGTGCTCCTTAGGTTGCACGAGGAACTGGCAGAGGCAGCTCTGCGAGGGAGAATCCCTCCAGGCCAAGCAGCCCCAGGCTCCTCTGCCCGGGCAGACGTGCTGGGGTAGGGCTGTGTGCGCACTGCAGCACGGCACGGCGCTCATCTCTGCCCGACACGGAGTCCTTCCGTGCCTACAGCTGGCTTGGGACAGATCGTGGTCACCCAGTGTCGGGCGTCTGGGATGTGTCCCTCTGCAGTCACAGCCCAGGTGCTTCTGCAGGCTCCTCTGGAAAAACACAACTGTTCCTTCATCACACAGCTCTCCTGGAAGGTTCAGGCCGCATGTGCTCTCCTTAGACATGAATTAATTCCAGTAGCCACTGCTCCTTATCCCTTTTCAGCTGTCTTTCCTTTTGCCTTCCTCTTCTTTGAGAAGCAGTATGAGCAGACTAAGATGGCTCCTCCTCTTTGGAAATCCACTGCCTTTCTTCCACGTCTCTTTTTTTTGCTCTCCAGACCTCCTATTATGTTTCCTCACTTTCTTACCTTGTATTTTGCTCCTTCCCACATCTCCCATTATTTCACTAAGTTGTGTTTGACTTCCCTGCTTTTTCCTTTCCCATTGGTGAATTTCTTTGCAATCTCTCTTGTATCTCTTGACAGTCCATCCAGTGTTTCCCCAGGCAATTCATGCCCTGAGCTCATTTGTCTTCTCCTTCCCCTCCTCCCTCTCCCACTCAATCCTTGTCTTCAAGGGAATGCAACAGGAAGCAAAGAAAGTGACATTAGCAAGCACAGCCCTTTCAAGTTTACTTTGCTCCCACAGTTAAATTAACGAGCTCTCCAGCTATCTGGAAAGGTGGTGAAATCATGCAGAATGGGAAATCCTTACCATAATTTATAGACTAGAGAGAACTGAGGGCAAAAATCTGTTTTCACTGTGTGTTGCAGAGTTTGCAAATTACACTTTTATTAACAATGCATTCAGTGCTGTGGTTTCCCTAAAACTCTGTGATACAGAGTCAGATATTGCCTCTAGCTTGGACTTGTTTAGTTTCCCCAAGTACCGGGCACATCATCTGTAACTGTCAACATTTGGCAACAGAGAACAAATTATATTTTGCAATTTTCCTTTTGCTTCATCTTAATACATTGCTTGTGGAGTCTGACTTGGAAAAACCAAATTTGGCTAAGGAAATGTCTATGGAACTTATGCTGAAATATTTCATTTAGTTAAAAGCAAGTATTTAATTTTGATCAGATGAAAATTATACCCCAATAGTAGTGTCAATTCACTTGCACTTTTACTGTATATTAAGAGGTTCAAAGTTCAGTTTTCATACATATTATTTCTATACCATTTCCTGTAACATTTGTGGGGGTTTATTTTCCTGTAACATTTGTGTTTCTATTTGTGTTCCTTTTTCTATCCCATTTATGTTTCAGTAATATGAATATCTAAAAATGCTTAGTCTTTTTTCTTGCAGTTTTAGGGCTTTCATTCTAATTTGATTGTTTTCTTACAAATACCATAATTTATCCAAAATTGTAATCTGGATTTTTTTATCACTGGTAAACAACACTATCTGAATGTCCTTGGTATCATAGTGCTTTTTTAGGTATTTTTATGCTTTTGCCATCAACAACCTTTTGTACCATCTGCTTTTACTGCTGTTGCTTCTTGCTTCATCAGTGTAAAATGTAGTGGCTATAAAATAATTAACCATACTCATTCAAGCAGTTTTCTTTAGCCAATTATCATGTTCTTGCATTGACTTTTGTGGAATCACATGAGCCCTTGATTGCAAACTGTGACTTACAAGTGCAATGGCTTTAATCTTCCCATACTATATATACTCAAGCAACAAAAGACATATTCTCTTCATTCTTAATTGTCTCTGAACTGTCTTTTTGGGAATATTTTTGAGATATCCAGTCCTGGCATAAGTGGCTCTCTATCCACATTGCCTAGCACAAACCAGCAAAACATGTATTTCTCTCTTAAAGCATACTTGCTTCTCCTCCTCTCAGCGTGACACAAATTGAAGATCTAGTAGCCATAGCCCTCTCTCACATCTTTGTGTAGACCCATGGAGGCAAGGCTGACCAAAAGGCAATTAAAACTCTCCCCCTCTAGTCAAACAAGCTAATTATCCCCCCCCACCCAAAGAGAACTTGTAGGAAAAAATATCAAGCTCAGATGTTGGATTTGGTTTTTTTGAACTTTCCCCTGAATACATCAGCACTACCCAAGTATGTAACCATGTTTCATGCAACATGCTATTTCTGACAGGAACTTGGTGGTGGTTGTGCTTGCTGACAGGACTTACCATGTTTCTTCTTAAGATAAATCATTAAATACAATTTTAAAATTTCTATCTTCAACTTTCCTTAAAGAATAGAAGTTATGATCTCACAATTTTCTAAACTGGAACTACAACTCAACTTTACAATAGATGTTATAATACAAGGTTATATACTTTCGTCTTGTAAGGCTTGTGTTGACAGTGCAGCATACAAACTTGCTGTTTCAAACTCACTCTGCTTTAAAAAACAGCCATGTTAAAAATAATCCATTAATACATAACATTAGATACCAATGTGAAATCTTTTTAGAGAAGTGCAGTGGGTCCCCTAATTGCCCTGATGCATAGAATGTCTCATCTAATAGACATTTACCCATTTCTTCATTCTTGAATGCTACTGTTCCTCATCATTAGAATTAGGCTAAGTAATAAAAGCAGACCTGAGAAACCACCGAATAGATAATAATATCAAAAGAGGAATGCTGAAGACACATAGCAAGATTATTATATCTTATATTTATGAAAAAGGAAGGATTGCTTTGGTTTCTGTCAAGAAAGTCAGCATGTGATGTCTCTGTGGTTTTGGAAAGCACTTAGAAGTAAGGATAGTACTACAAAAAAGTAGTTTTGTTCACATTAATGACATAAATGTCCTGCATTGTGAGTTCAGTTAGCTCTGCCCAGGTTCCTGATAGTATCCAATTCACTCCTGGCTTATCAAGGACTTAATAATACCATTTGTTCAGTAATTGACATGTTAATATTCTTGTTCCGTGTTAATTTTCTTTGTCAAACAGAAGTCAGGGAGGCTATAATCACGCTAGCTCACCCTCCTTCACAGTCACTTCACAGGGAACCTGGTGCGTGAGGGTGGAAGGGCAGCTCTAAACTGCATGTGAAAAGCCTGTTCTTTGTTTTCAATCATGCTGTGTTCAAACACATTTTCAAGCCCCATCAAGAGATTTCGTCTTCCTTGATGTCCCCGGTGAGGCCAGGCTGATCAGATCCCCGAAGAGGGGAGAGCCTCTCACTTCTGAAGCCTGCATTGGTTGGGTGTGACTTGTGCTCCAAAGGAAGGATGTTATTCTAAATTAACCACAGAACCTGAATCTAGCAATAATTGTTTACTGTCTTGGTATTCCACTGTCCTAAAAGAAAAAAAATACACCCATATAATTTTGTTTTCCTGTTACTAAATTTGCATTTCAAATACAATGTAATTTAGTAAGTTGATTTTGTCCACTTTTTGTGACTCTTTACGAACAGCTTTGTGGCGTTTTCACCTTTCAAAATAATAATTTTTTTTAAAGTAGTTTTTTTAAAAAAACAAACTACCACCAAATAAGAATGAAGGGGAGAAAAGCAATATTGCAACTTATTATGTGAACAAAATACCTAGCCGAACAGGTGAGCCTTACATCCTTTTTTCACTAAAGGCCTGTACACTCAGCTCTGACAGTGTAAGCAGACCTTACAGCAAGGGACAATCTGTCATACAAAGTATATATACACCAACATTTCTTTTATTTGAAAGGCCATCCTCTGGTATTTATATCGACAAGGCGCAGTTTATTTGTACAGTAATAGATGAGCTAAGAAGGTGGGGGGAGGTGACACAGAGACAAGCCAGCAGCCCCGAGGAGCCCTGAGGTTAAAGGCACTGCGTGCAGGAAGCTGCTGCAGGGCCGGAGCTAGCTCTGCACACCCTGGCAAAACCCAGACATCCCGTGTGGATCCGGCGGGGCTCTGGGGCACTGAATTCCCATTAAAGGGAAGTTGAAAAGCAAGGGATGAGTGTTGAGGTCTTGTGGATAACAGCCTAGCTACTGTAAATTAGTCTCATCTTCCTAAGAACAAGCCCCCTTGAACTGCTCCTGGATTAGCTGCTCTCAGTTCAAAAGGGTGTGTGCTGCTGAGGCACCCTGGGAAGCTGCTCCATCCCCCAAAATGCCCCTCTTATAAGTCACACTGCTCCCCTTCCCCCAGTATATACACTGGAGTTGTTCTTCCCACTCGTCAGCACCATCGTCATTAATGTCGTTTATTTGTGCAAGTTCTTTGCATGTAAGGTGTGTGTCAGATATGTGAGTTGTGCAAGACTCCTTGGTTTTGTGACTCCTTACGAGAATGCACGTGGCAGGTGTTTGCTGCAGCGATCAGCACAGCATGGAGGACTGCAGTGTGGTACAGCAGTGAGGGAGAAGTTTGGCAGTATTCCGGGAAAAAGTAAAGCGTCCCCAGCGTGCTAAATTCAGGTCTTGCTTCTTTCTCTGCAAAGCACCACTCCCCCAAAATGCGTGACTCCAAATACCTGGAAGTCGTTTTGGAATAGGCTGTGAGTGTGGTCAGTCTTACTGCAGCACAAGCACTGAACTCAAGCTTGTTTGCCTGATTGTGCAATGAAGTGGAAAATGAGCATCAAAACCTTCGCCGTATGGAAGTGAACGAGCTATCATGGGAAAAGGTGTTGATTCATTTCTTTGAGCTCCCTTTCCAACAGACACATTTCCTGCAGTGATTCTCTTTTAGAGTGTGCCTGTTGTTTTGCAGATGAGTTATGGCTGTCAAGAAAGGCCTATTTAAGTGAATTGTTCACGTCTGGTGTGCTGAATGCTGTTTACAAAAAAAGACCGAAAACTGTCCTTTTAACATTATGACAAAATAGACACACCAAAAAAAAAAAAAAAAAAAACCTCAAGAGCTGCAGTTACAGCAGGATAAGGTGAAAAGAGAAATTGTCAATCACCTTCCAGCTGAGGAAATCTCTTCATTAAACCTGGACTGAAAAATTCATCCTGACCACGTTGCCAAGATAAAAGACCATTACCTGAATTATTTAACCAGCTGTGCAAACAGTTGCGTAAGACTTCCCCAGATAAAAACAGGATAAAGACCCTTTCCCCATGGAAAAGCCATCAGATAAAGGAATAGGAAAAGCAGACCAGCTGCTCAAATTTAAGCTGGAGTTGTCTGACACTTGCTTGGATAGGACAGAGAAATGTAGCTGATACTAATACTTTTAATGGCCTTCTAGCTTCTGCGGTTTTGTGAGTTTGCATTTTTTGCCCAAATTCCATTAGAAAACAAGTAGGTATATAAATTCCTGCTCAGAATTGGGCTGCTGGCTGTAGTTTAATTTAGCTCTTTCCTAGAATCACTCCTGGAATCACTATTTTCTGTAATTCCTGTTCATCCACTCTTTTCTCAGAGCTAGGCACAACAGAAGGGAAAAGGAAAATGAAAAGGGGAAGATAAAAGGAAAAAGGAGAGGCAGAGGGAAAGTAATAAAGCAGGAAAGAGAGGGAAAGTAATAAAGCAGGAAAGAAAGGGAAAATAAAGGAAGATTTTTTTTCTTGTGTTAGAATTCCGTAACACTGGAAAGAATATTAATTTTTTTTTCATAGAATCAGAATCTTCTGAGTTGGAAGGGACTTACAAGGATCACTGAAGTCCAACTCTTGGCCCTGACCCTTCACAGAATAGCTCCAAGAGTCACACAGTGTGCCTGACAGCGTTGTCCAAATGCTTCTTGAATTCTGTCAGGGTTGATGCTGTGACCACCCCACTGGGGAGTCTGGTCCAGTGCCTGACCACCCTCTGGATGAAGAACCTTTTCCTGATATCCAACATAAACCTCCCCTGACAGAGTTTCAGGCCATTCCCTCGGGTCCTGTCACTGGTCACCAGAGAGAAGAGATCAGTGCCTGCCCCTGCCCTTCCCCTCAGGAGGAAGTTGTGACTGCAGTGTAACTCCCCTCAGTCTCCTCTTCTCCAGGCTGAACAGACCAAGTGACCTCAGCTGCTCCTCATGTGGCTTCCCCTCAAGGCCCCTCACCATCCTCGTGGCCCTCCTTTGGACTCTCTAAGAGGTTTATATCCTTTTTACATTATGGCACCCAAAGCTGCCCCCAGCACTCGAGGTGAGGCCGCCCCAGTGCAGAGCAGAGCGGGACAATCCCCTCCCTTGCCCAGCTGGTGATGCTGTGCCTGATGGTCCCCAGGACACTGTTGACCCTCCTGGCTGCATTTTTTCTCATGCTTAACAATATTCCAGATAAGAACAAAAGAAAAACGCTATCACTTCTTAGACGATAATTTTTTTTTTAAATCCACTTGTCATAACTGACAAGCTACTAACATATATCAAATTGTCATTTGCTTTCTTCTTGTTGAGCAAAACAAAACAATGTTAGGAAGACATACCGCCATATTATTTATTGTTTGGCAGTTTTTTAGAAAAAACTTGTTATATCTCCAAAGGAAGTCATTGTTTAATATTTCAGATTTCCTCATATAATTGTACTGTGAATTCACAAGCAAGATGCTAAATCTTTTAAAATACAAATACAAATACACTGTGTGGAAATAAAGGAATATGTGCATACAGTATTTCAACTAATATTTTTTTTTTAAGACAAGTTATAAATGAGCAGTTATGGATCCACTGAAGTGTGTATTTCAATTAGACTAATTAAGAAATGGAAAAAAAAAGAAGGAATAATTTCTGTCCATGCATCTAGATTATTTTCACCTTTTTCACAGCAGGTGCATTAAGTCCCTCTTCAGAGATGTAAAAAGCAAAAATGCATATCAAAATGAGGAAAGCAACGTAGAAATGGAGTAAAGGAAAAAAATAGCAAATTTCATTATATTCAAGTTGAAAGATTTCCTTTCTTTCAATAACCCACGTAATGGTTAAAGGTGGCCAGAACTAGAGCTTCCAGTAGGTTGCTATGCCCAATTTTAAACCAGTGGGGGACAGGAGAGCTCTCTACAGGTGATGAAATGATAATAAAAGTAATGGTATATAAACTGTGGACTTCTTTCCTTTTGATTGGCAAGATAACCATTTTGATACTGGTTGGGCATGCAGTGAAAGTGCTATTATAGTGGCTTTTCTTTACTGTAGTTTTCCAACTTTGAATTCACTATTTGGGAGGGACTAAACCTGCAGTGTGCTACAGAGGCTGAATACAAATAAAAGACTGTATTTGGAAACCAAAACTCTTTAATGTTAAAGGCAAAAGTCCTCTATGTAAATGTAGTTTTAATGGCCTCAACAAGCTGAAGGAGACATTTCATTGCCAGGTTAGAACAGATTTTTCAATATGTTGTCAACATGGTATGCACCTAAAACAACACCACATTGCACTCCTGAATGTCAGCTTTGAACCTTCTGTTCCCACCTGCCAAGAAGCAGCACTCTGGTATATAAGGCTTCCCATTAATAGTTTGAAACAAGTCGGGTAATGTTCCATAAATTTTTTAGCCACTCATGGTAATTTGAGATGCACAGAGGAAATACCTGATGTGAGCTGAGTGAAAGTGTAACAGTACTTTTCTTTCTACTGTCAAAATTATACATGTCTATTATAAAATTCATTCATGCCTCACTTCTCTATTACAGTATCCCAACTAATAGTATAATCTGTAACCAGTCTTAAATACTTAATATACCTTTGGATTGTATGTCTTGTTATCTGAAGTGTGCAGGAACTGGTGTGCCTTGCTTTTCAACCTGACATGTTTACAATAGCAGAAAAAAAAAAAAATGTAGAATTTATTTTGTTAAGGGAGTGTTCTGCAGAAGTCTGTGGAAAAACAGTATCAGTCATAACTTAGCAATTGGCTCTAGGAGCAGCCTTTACTGCACACTTTATTTCTACAGCTCCCTATTTTATATTGGAGTAACTTCTGATATAAAAGATTAATAATGCTCTGCAAGTTGGGGTTGAGCTAAATGTGCTACAGACTAAGATAAAATGCACTTGAGAACCAAGTCAAAATTAAAGAAAGTAGGACATTTCCATCTGTGGCAAGGCATACCAGGAAGTTATTACTGCAAACTGAAGTGTCCTACATAGCCTAGAACAGAAAATGGTCTGGGAAGGCATGTAATTAAAACTGAAGAAGTTGAACAATGGAAGAGAGACTTCCAGCAGGTGAAGAGCAAAAGGTCGAGAATCTGGGAAGCTGATAATCATTATCTCTGAGAAATTCTTACTGCAGAAGTGGAAAACTATCTGGCAGTGGCAGCTCATCCTAAAGAAGAAAAAGAATTTTATCTAAGGGGAACTTTAGCTAGTGGTGGTGGCAGCTGCCCCCACTGCTGCCTTCCGTAGTTATTGACCAAACACAGAGATAGTTACATTAATGCGAACAGAAATGAGGTGAGCGGATTAATGCACACGAGGTCACGTCCAGGGAGCAAGCTTCTGGTTTAGATTCTTGAAAAGTTTATGTGAGACTCGCTCTTGAGGAATTGAAGAGGTTGGTTGAATGGCTTTGCTGTGGAGCCTGGCATAGGAGAAAGATCAGAGGGCTCCATGGTAACACGTGTGCCTGAGCTTGTGTTTGGATGAAAAGATCAAAGAGGCTGTGAAATGTCAAATATAGGCACTCGCCCTCTAGACTTCAGATCTCATTCCTTTTAGGGCAATTTCAATATTAGAACACTAGGCAGATAAAAAGAAATCTCTCAGTCTAAAACTGACAATCTTGAATGAATAAATTCACCTTGGCAGCAGAATGCAAGGATATTTGAATGTAATAAGAAAAATGGCTGCAGAATGCCCAAAGGTATGAGTGATGTTGCTATGCTGTGCATTGATAAGGCTTTGATTGTGGGCAAGAAGATAGCAAGTATAAAGTAAGTTTAATATTCGATGTACAGTGAACAAAATGAAGGACACACATTGCAGTCTGTCATAAAATTGAATATGTAGTGAATTGTAGAAAGGCCTATTTCCTCTTTTTCTTTTTGTTCCTTGTTGTAAAAGTATGAGAAATCCTATTCTTACCTTTCACGTCTCAGTCTCATTTTCTTGTTGCACTAGGAGGCCTGAACGAAGCAATCATGGCTTTTAAGATTCTTTCAGCTTTAAAGTCATGTTTTTAAGAACATGAACGTGTAGCATGATTTTTTGCTGATCTTTGAACTCTCCCCCACTGTAATAATATTAGCTGCTTATCTCAGGCTCTTGATGTGCTTTTCATGTATTTGTGAAACACAAGACCAGTTCAGAAACTATAGGTACAGTCAAATAATAATAATGTGGAAACAAGAATGCATTAAAGAAAGATAGTGATGTTCAGTGCTGTGTACTCCACAGAAGCCACACACTGCACTGAATACTACTGATGTGTAGTATTTTCCAACTCAAGTGGTATACTGAGAAATACGGTAATTAATTTCTTACAGATACTGTGATTAAAAGCGTAAAAAGTTCTTAGAGGGAGATCTTACCTTCTGTGACTTTAGTAGCATTGTTTGAAATAAAAGACCAGTACTTGGCTGCTGGAATCAAAGAATGCAAGGAATTCCCAACAAAGTAACTTGATACCATTTTCAAATATAGAGCAGAAAATAGAAAAGGACACTAATTGGACAATATATGCTCCCCAGGGAGTTGCAAAGGGAAGTTGTGCATGAAAATAAGTTGTTGGAACTGAGAAATGAGACTGAAGGTCATGAATAGGCTAGCAGTCACATTCATACACAAAGAACAGTGGTATGTTTGTTTTGGTCTCCTGCATAAATGTAGTATCTCAGCTTGCCAAGTCCAGTATGTGAAAAAGAGCCACAATTAGGGATAGAAGCACACTGGAAGAAACCCCATTATCTTGAAATGTACTTCAAAAAATAAGTTTCCCCACTTGACTTCTCTGGCTTGCAGTATGGTTTCTGATTTTTAAACATTCTTTTCTCTTGCCTGTTGCTAAGCGAAAGTCTTACATAAACAAAGGAAATCAACTGTGCTAAAATAATGGAAATGACTGTATGCAAAAAGCTGTCAAATCTACAGAGTAAGCAAACTGGAAAAAAAACATTTCTTAATCCTTTCAGTTATAGCAATGCTGTGCAATACTCATACCGTTCAGAGAAAGTTAGTACGTTGTGGGTTAAAACTGCTGGGATTAATTCTCTCGATTTAAAAGAAAGAGTTTCTGTAGCCTCAGTGATTTGCTTGGGGCTTTTGCAGGGCTTTTTTTGGTTTTTCTTTTCTTTCCCAGAATGAACAATTTTGATGATAATTGTCAGCATGAAATGTCTAGCACACTGTGAGGACCTGCAGGGTCATGTTCTAGTTACTTTAAGAGACTAAGGCTTCCTTCAGCTTCCCACTACATGGTCACAGCAGAGGGATGGAAAACTCCTGAGAGCAAACAGGTCATACGTGGGCATGGAGACATCCTTCAGATACTTACTTCTCTCTGTTGCAGCTACCGGCAGGCTATATTTCCAAACAAGGAGCTTTGGCTGAACACCGAGGCTGACAAACCAAGACTGTAGTGCCGGAAGAGCTAATCTTAAAGACGAGTTTTATGACCAGAAGTTCACATAGTGCTTTACCTCTCTCTATGCTGCGACCACAGTGCATGTTTGGATGTGAGCATGGTCCCTGATCATGGACCAATGCGGTACACCTAACACGGCCTAAGAAAAGACATGGTTTAGATGTCATAGATCTACTTGAATTACAGAAATTCTAACTACCTATCATATTAAATGGATATACAGCTGTTTGTTTAAATGTCAATAGACACAGAAAAAGAAATCTCATGGTTTGTGTCACAATTCTCAAACTATGATGACAGTTAACAAATTAGAGATGCTAGCTGTTCTGGTTTCTAGCTACAAGCAGCTTAAGTAGATTAAATATTACCCCAAATTCTGTCTCTTAGTAATACAAGGGACATTAAGCACTCAGGAACAAGAGGACAGGTGGTCTGCATAATCATTGAATAGGAAAGACCCAAGAGACACTCTTATTAAGATAACCTTTTTTCAAAAAATTTTGAGGATTCCGACAATAACAACAAAATCTACTCCAGTAATAGGGAGTGAATATAGAATGCTACAGAACTTAGCACCAATAAATACGCTTCCTTTGAAATGGTGAATTAGATGTGCAGCGGGATCTGGTCACACTTCAAAGAATAATATGCAGAGCTGAAGATCCATCTGTTTGCTCTTGCTATCACCATTGAGGCTGCTGTATGTTAAGCAGTCTTTTGACTACTTCAAAGCACGTTTGAAGTCTTCGCTATGCCTATCCCATGCACAAAAAAGAAGCAAAAGTGCCTTAACAATATGAGTAGCTGGTATTTTTGTTCATTTTACTTATAAGTGAAAACAATTTGTTCCTGCTATGTATCATTTCTGGACTTTTTTCTTTCTTCTTTTTTCTTTTTTTTTTTTTTAGCTACGATAGCGAGGGCCGCCTAACAAATGTTACATTCCCAACTGGAGTCGTCACTAATCTTCATGGGGAGATGGAAAGGGCCATTACAGTGGACATTGAGTCATCCAGCAGAGAAGAAGATGTCAGCATCACTTCCAACTTATCATCAGTTGATTCTTTCTATACTATGGTTCAAGGTACAGTAAACAAAAGATTGCTCAGCAGATACTGACCTGAAAATTGTTTTCTTGTGGTACAAGCAGCTCAAAATAGAAGTGAAACTTCAAGGGCATAGTGTTTGGAGGAAGGGGTGATACATAGCTGTTTTTACACATATATAGAAAGAACTGTTCAGGAAAAGAAGTAGTTGCAACAACGGTAGAATTAAGTGTTCTAACCAAACAGCTCTTGTAGGCAGCTATGTGAAGTGGTCAGAATACCTACTTTGTAGTAAAAAGGAATCTTGGAAAGAAGAGGTGGATTGAAAGGGAAATAGGTACAGAAATAGCATGAAGTGAGACTTTAGCTTTAAAGTAGTATTTGGTGTTCCAGCAACCACATCCTTGCAAAAGTGAGTAGTCATAGTATGATTAGGATTAGGCCAGAAACAGCAGAGAATGTGTTTTGTGGGAGGATGAGATTTTTTTAAATGTTAAGTGACTTTGATGATAGGTCCTAAAGGTATTTGTGCTCCTATGGGGTACACTTATTCTTAATAATCTCACCTTGGCTGTTCATTACTGTTGGGTCAGTTATGTGAAGTCAAGATGCACATATTGCAGAAAGTGTGCAGAACAAAGGCAGAGTCTTAATCCATGTGGGTAACCTGTAATTCTCTTTTTGGTCTTTTCAGATCAGTTAAGAAATAGCTACCAGATAGGTTATGATGGCTCACTGAGAATCCTGTATGCCAGCGGCCTGGACTCCCACTACCAGACAGAACCACACGTGTTGGCTGGCACTGCCAACCCAACCATGGCAAAGAGAAACATGACCCTCCCAGGGGAGAATGGGCAGAACCTGGTGGAGTGGCGATTCCGTAAAGAGCAAGCCCAAGGAAAAGTCAATGTGTTTGGCCGAAAGCTTAGGGTAAGCACACAAGCACGCGTGGTATCTACTGCATTCTCATTAAGGAATGAGGAAATGTAAATACCTTCCTGTAGGTACTGCCATCCAACCACGAAATATTTACCAAAGGCCAGCTGACTGTAGATCCAGAAGTACTTGTTTTTATTACTTCATTTATTGGCTGTTTTACTTATTAATTGCTCTTTCTTGTGTGTCATGGTTTCACCCCAGCCAGCAGCCAAGCCCCACACAGCTTCTCACTCACTCCCCAACCATTGGGATTGAGGAGAGAATTGGGATGGTAAAAGGCAGAAAACTTGTGGGTTGAGATAAAGATGATTTAATAGGGAAAGCAAAAGCCACGCGCACAAGCAAAGCAAAACAAGGAATTAATTCACTGCTTCATATGGCCAGTCAGGTGTTCAGCCATACCCCAGGAGAGCATGTAGTGGTAACTTGGAGAGACAAACACCATCACTCCGAATGTCCTCCCCTCCCTCCCTCCTTCTTCTCCCCACTTTATATACTGAGCATGATGCCATATGGTCTGGAATACCCCTTTGGTCACTTTGGGTCACCTGTCCTGGCTGTGTCTCCTCCCAGGCACCCCCAGTCTCCTCACCAGCATGGCCGTACGAAAAGCAGAAAAGGCCTTGGCTCTGTGTAAGCCCTGCTCAGCAGCAACAAAAACATCTCTATATTATCAACCCTGTGTTCAGCACAAAACCAAAACATAGCCCTCTACTAGCCTCTGAAAAAAACTAACTCTACCCCAGCTGAAACCAGCACACTGTGGAATTTAAAATGTTGGGTTTAGCCTGGAATGGCTAAAAAGAATACTTTTCTGCTTTCCTTCATTGTTTTTGTTTCTGGTACCAAATTCATGCAACTGATTCTAAATCCTGTTTTAAATTATTCTATCATAAGTTAGCATGATCCCTGCATTTTATTTCTTTTTTTATTTAAAATTAAAATTGTGGTAATACTTGCTCTTATGGTAGAAAGGGTTTAACTGTGTGTGCGTGTGTATGGCATATTCCACTAACATATGTCTTTACCACTTTGTTGGCATTTCTTCTTCCTATATAGTGAGTGAAATACAAGTAGGAAGCAAACTATGATTTATGACAGCCATTTGGTAAAGACAACACAGATTAAGCATTTAAAATTGTGTTGCCAGGAGACCATTTCAAGATCAGAGGTCTGACTTACTATTAGAACTGAACTCAGTTCTTTAAAATAAGGCCTAGGCAGTGTATCAAATGGAGGTAAGTAATTTCAGACCACTTGCCTTCTTGCCATTTGAAATCTTAAAGTGTTTTATATCTTCTGTGGGGACAAGAAAGAAGGGGATGCTGCCATGCAGATTGTATTCCTCTCTACCACTTTTTCTACAAGAGGAATGTATTTTTTCCAAGAAGGAAGAATGATTATGCACAGCAGCTGTTGCTTAAGAACAATACACAAGTACCTATGTGTGGCAGCTATCTTACATGGAGAAGGAGGAGGAAAAGGAAGCCATGATTCTGGAGCTCATCCTTGTGGTTCTGGTTCATAGGCATGTCAGTACATAGCACAGTGGTATAATACACCTGCCAATTCATTTGTAAAATGAGAGTCCAAGAGAAAATAAAATAACCATAATGGCATTTGGTTTTGGCAGTGAAACAAATCACCATGAGTGCAGTTTTCAAAAGTGAAGCTAAGTCCTGGCATTCAAGTGCAGAGGAGGTAAAAGGTAAAAAGAGGAGGTGAAGTTGGCATGGGCAACTTTAACTTGGAAGAATTAACACCAAAAAGAAAAAGCAAAGGAAAAGGAAAGATTTAACAAGATAGAGGGGAAAATGAAAGATTACAGATTAGGATAAAATAGTACTAATTAAAAGTGTATATACAAATGGGAGAAGTAGGGCATATGGAAAATGGGCTAATAAGAGAAAAATTCTTCAAAAAAAAGGAAAGAAACTTGTCAGCAATTAAAATGAGGGAAAAAAAAAAAAAAAGAAGAAGACTGTGAAATTGATTTACATGGAAAGATATTACCAGAATGTCACTTGGGGGTGGATGGGGGGATGTAGGAAAGTAGAAAAAGAAAACAAGAGTAAGAAGAACAGGAATAACTTACAGAGCTCATCATTTCCACGTACAGACAGATATGTCATCAACATTTTGCTGCAAAGAAGACAAATGTAGACAAAAACCAGTGACAAAATGTGTTGCCAGTAAATGTACTCATCTCTGTGACACTTCCACTGTGTTATATATATGCAGTATCTAATGTTACAGAGTACACTGTCAAGTACTCTCTTGGTTTTCTATCTTGTATTAGTAGTCTTTCTAAAGAAATTATTTAGAAATTATGTCACCCTTCCTTAACAATCTTCTGTCAACCTTGCTTTTGTTCAGACTTGTTTTGTAATTGTTCAGTAAGCTAGTTTTGTCCCTGGACCTGTATGTTTGGTCTACAGGCTGGTCTTAGGCAAAGGTCCTGGCAGTCCTCTGCATGAAAGAGCCTTTTTATGGCCGTTGTACTGAGGGTCTCACAAAGGTCTCAAATAAAGGAACTAGTATAACCCCTGTCTCAAGGGATGCACCCAGTGTAGACAGGACAGGTAACACAGATAGGGAGCTCACAAGAGTTTGCTCTGCCTCCTCCTAAGACCTGACATACTCCAAGCTCTGCAGAGGTCCCCAGTTTTCACCTTACCTCTTGAATCTCTCTGTAAGATGCAGCAATATATTCCTACTCCTAACTGAGGAATCACAGACAGATTTCATGCTTCTCACTGGAAAGAAAAACAGGAATTTAAGCAGAGCAGAATAGATGGAGACCTGAATTACAAAATGAAGCAGGATGGCTAGCAGGGACTGTCAAAAGACTCAGTTTCTTGTCAATTAAGTCTTAATTCGTGTCAATTAAGAAAATTTCCTCAAGTACAATTTTTATCGTAATGAAACACAGAGGTTTCAAATATATTTGGAGTGTGGTTGTCTTGGACACAATAAAAACATTTAACTTTTACTGTAAAAGCATTTTGGTAGCAGAGACGTTATTAAGAAACACTTCCGTTGAAGGCAGTGCTTTAGCTGAGATGTGTTTTTCCAGCCCCATACCGCCCAATGAAGGAAGCTATATCACCAAAACTCATTTTTCTGATTGCTATCTGTATTATGAGACTATGCAAGCACAGCCAAAATTTCACCAAAAGCTCACATCTGAATGCAAGCACTCTGTCAGCAAAGTCTGAAAGCATGAAACTGGCTGGAACAAGAGGCATTTCCTTTCCTTCCCCTCATATCTTGCCCTTACACAGACCAGACAGATGGGAAGTGAGAAGGTAGTGGATGTTATTATCCCAGTTATCAGCTAGGGCAGTGAGACAGAGGATTAAGTACTTTGTCACAATTTACACCGGAAGGATGTGCTTAGCCAAGAAATTAACCACAATTGCCTGGACGTCTGCCTTAACCATAAAACCACCCTTCTTTCTTTGCCAGTTCAGAAATCAGAAGTGCCCATTTTCACTTCAGTGTCTAAGCCCAAGAGGTAGACAAGAAAATTGATAAAAATCGTAATTAACTGTAAAATAAGGAGATGGAGAGAAAGGGAAGGAAAAAATCAGAGAAGCAAACCAGGCACATGCAGAGATGAGTGCAGACATATGTGGGAGACACTGGGAAAAAAAAGCCAGAGATAAAGAAAATTTAAGAATGACTTTAGGTAAATGAACTAATACTAGGTGTTGGAAAATTTAAACAAAAGCTACCTGAAAATAAAGAAGTCAAAAAAAAAAAACAAAAAGGAGTTGAATGGGAATACTTCACAGTTAAGTTTTACCTACTTCTAGAATCAGTCTTGTAGCATTAGTTTTTCAGATTATATTTAAATAACATTTGATGGTTCATTAAATAGGTAAAATAGCTATTCTGCATCTGCTACACTTTGTGTTCTTTACTTAGGAGATTTACATGAAAAGGTGAATTTTTTTTTCCTAAATTGATAGTGCAGATTCCTCTAATGCCTGTGATTTCATATTAAAAAAGAGAAAGGTAATGTACATAGAGAGGCAGACTGAACAAAACTGAGCACTTGTAGGAACTTTTTTTCATATTTGCCTAAGACTTATCACCAGCACTTTAATAGTTTTTATACCAATAATAAAGCATCTAATTTATATTGATCTTTTAAAAGCGTATCAGCCTCAGGGTATAAGAACCAACATCCATGATATATAGCATTTAGAAGACGCAGCCTGAAAAATGCAAAAATACTCCGGTCATTTCTTTAGTCAGGATATCTACTCTCTTGTTCTTTTCTGAATGTTATTTAGCCATCTTTCTTCACCCTTTGTAATGTATGTATCAAGTACTTGAAAAGGAATTTTTAAAAGATTCTTAATTCACATAGCGCTCTGTCCATTTCTCCCCTACTTCCCACATTTGCAAAATGCAGTATTGAAAAATCTCCGTTATCGGTGTTTCACCCCACCTGGAATAACTTTCAAAAGACACAGCAGAGACAGAAGTGGTTTAGAGATGAAAAAAGAAATCCATGAGGCCCATTGGAGAACACTATTACACAGCTCAGTGCTGGGGGGAACAGAGAAGTGCAAAGATACCAATATAGGAAAAGAAAACCAGACATTTTCCTTCTATAAATTCAAAAATGAGAGTTGATTCAATGAAACTGAAAGGTGGCATATTTGGAACACTAAAAGGGAGGGGGGCAGGGCAGATTTCAATCTAAAAGTATTACACAGAAATCACTATCCATCACTGTAGTTTACATATATCAATAATAAGGTTTTCAACATAAATGTATCTATGCTAAGGCTTTAACTTCAAATCAAAATAGTTACAAGCTTCAAAGCATTTGTAACTGTTTTTCAGTAGTCTTCCAGTCATTTATGGCTTTAAGTGGTCAGTTAACTAAGAGAAAGGTATAATCCTCCACTAAGGATTTCAGCTTCATAAATACATTACAGCAGTGAATGGTATACTGAGTTAAACTTCCATTTGATCCAGAAGGGGAAAGCCTATGTTCTAAGAACTGTTTAATTTGAAGATTTAACATGCTTTTGAAGAG
Source organism: Atrichornis clamosus (assembly GCA_013400975.1). NCBI lineage: Eukaryota > Metazoa > Chordata > Aves > Passeriformes > Menuridae > Atrichornis > Atrichornis clamosus. The sequence continues at coordinate 229,521 of WBMZ01014816.1, forward strand.
CATAATTTTGCATTTAGTCTTTTGAAAAATACTTCCTCTGAAGGACTGGGATTCAGTTCTTTCTTAGAGTGACTGTTATAAACTGAAAAAGTGGTTGCTGGGAATATATTTTGACAATAACTTGCTAGATATACTTTGGACTGCCTACAAAAGAAGCAGTTTGTTCATTGAAATGACCCCATTTATTACAGAAGTTTTCAGTACACATCTTTCAGTATTTTCTTAACAGTTGACTAAGCATCAAGAAAGAACACATTGCAACACATTCTGAGCCATCTCTTCATATAATCAGACCCTCCAAGGTAGATACTAATATAGTGCCTTACAATTATATCAAGAAGTTGCTGAAATAGTTTATGCGTACAGCAAATCAATCACTGTAAATGGTATTTAAAGAATAGCTAGCTTTGTGGAAATAACAGGTGGCTGGGGTTTGAACAGCATGATTTATTGTGTCATTTTGTTTGCTTTAAAAAGGTTAACGGCAGAAACCTCCTTTCAGTTGACTTTGATCGAACCACAAAGACAGAAAAGATCTATGATGACCACCGTAAATTTCTGCTGAGGATTGCCTACGACACGTCGGGGCACCCCACCCTGTGGCTCCCGAGCAGCAAGCTGATGGCTGTCAATGTTACCTATTCATCCACAGGTCAAATAGGCAGCATACAGCGAGGCACGACTAGTGAGAAAATAGAGTATGATGGACAGGGAAGGATAGTGTCTAGACTGTTTGCTGATGGGAAAACTTGGAGTTACACGTATTTGGAAAAGGTAAAGAACACTCAGGTTTAAAAAAATGCTTGGAATGTGCTGAAATCCTGCAGCACCTCACTGCTGCATACAAAGCAAAAATAGGTAGTAGAAGCACAAAGCAATTATTCTAAGTATCAACATGTGATTCCAAGGGGAATGTTTCATTCCACAGATATGTGATCATGCTGTAGCTAATTGCTAGGAATTGATGTGTTTTTAAATTATTTAGGCCACTGACTAACACGAAGCATCTGTATTTACCTTTTATCTTAACAGTTACAATAAGGTACAGGGACTATCTGCAATTCAATTCAGCTGAAAATAATTTGTTTGCAAATACTTCACTGTTGTGGGGCTTTTTTCACTATCAAGAAAAGCTCTTTTTTCCAAATACTTACAGCTGACAATTTATACTTCCTATATGTTGTAGCATCAGAATAAGTGATAGGCAAAAGATTAGGAATCTTCAATATATATATAACAATTGTTGAATGATAGCTCTCCTTCTAGAAAATCACCCTTGTGAGATCTCATGTCTACTATGCAGAAAGAGGATCCATTTCTTTCAGAGTTCTAAATATATTTCTGTTGAAACTGTTGCTCAGCAAATACTGTTTACTAGTTACCACAGACATAATTTAATCAAGACCTATGATATATAATAGTCACACAGAATAATTCCAAGTAGCCCCTTTTGATGTGAATAATCAAACAATTGTTCTGCCTATGTCTCAAAAGCTTACAGAACAAGAACACAGTATTCAGAGATTTCAGGCTATTCAAATTCTTCAAAATCATCTCTAATTGTAGGGAAGAAATTGTATCTCCCATATGTTGTTCTTGTGAGTTAATGGCTCTAAGACAGTTTTACTTCTTCCCATATTAAACATGACTTATCTGAATCCATTGACAATCTGCTGTTTAGCAGTGAATGCTTGATAAAAGAGTGATACAGTCATAACAAGTAGCAAATTATGAATGTGGAACTACTAATTACAGAATCCCTTACAATTAAGCATACAAGTAAATTAGGCAGGGAGATGTTAACAACATGTAAGGTCAAGGATAATTCAATTAAAGGGGAGATAATTTTCTCAAGTGGGACTGTCACATTTTTGTGAAGAAATAGTATCAGTATATGGCGGGAGGGGAGATACTGCACCATTTGTCACATGGTAAAAATCTGTTCTTAATTTTCAGTCAATGGTTCTTCTGCTCCATAGCCAACGGCAGTATATCTTCGAATATGATTTGTTGGATCGGCTTTCTGCTGTCACCATGCCCAGTGTAGCTCGTCATACCATGCAGACTATCCGCTCCATTGGCTATTACCGCAATATATACAACCCCCCGGAAAGTAATGCTTCTGTTATAATGGACTACAATGAAGAAGGGCAGCTCCTTCAAACTGCTTTCCTGGGGACAAGCCGAAGAGTATTATTCAAGTACAGACGGCAGACCAAGCTCTCAGAAATTTTATATGATAGTACAAGAGTTAGTTTTACTTATGATGAGACAGCAGGAGTCCTGAAAACAGTAAACCTCCAAAGTGATGGTTTTATCTGCACCATTAGATACAGACAAATTGGCCCATTGATTGACAGACAGATTTTCCGCTTTAGTGAAGACGGAATGGTAAATGCCCGATTTGACTACAGCTATGACAATAGCTTCAGAGTGACTAGCATGCAAGGCGTCATCAATGAAACCCCATTGCCTATTGATCTCTACCAGTTTGATGATATCTCTGGCAAAGTTGAACAATTTGGAAAATTTGGAGTGATATATTATGATATTAACCAGATCATTTCGACAGCTGTAATGACATACACAAAACACTTTGATGCACATGGCCGCATCAAGGAAATTCAGTATGAGATATTTCGGTCATTAATGTATTGGATTACAATTCAGTATGATAACATGGGACGAGTGACAAAAAGAGAAATTAAGATTGGGCCATTTGCCAACACCACAAAATATGCTTATGAATATGATGTAGATGGTCAGCTCCAGACAGTTTATCTGAATGAAAAAATAATGTGGCGATACAACTATGACCTGAATGGCAACCTCCACTTGCTCAACCCCAGCAGCAGCGCCCGTTTGACGCCACTTCGGTATGACCTGAGAGACAGAATAACTCGACTGGGTGATGTTCAGTACAGATTAGACGAAGATGGATTTCTGCGTCAGAGGGGTACTGAAATCTTTGAATACAGTTCAAAGGGCCTTCTTACTCGAGTTTATAGCAAAGGCAGTGGGTGGACAGTGATTTACCGTTATGATGGACTTGGACGACGAGTTTCCAGTAAAACCAGCCTTGGACAACATCTCCAGTTCTTTTACGCAGACCTTACTTACCCAACGAGGATAACACATGTATATAACCACTCAAGTTCTGAAATCACATCTCTTTATTATGATCTGCAAGGACATCTTTTTGCCATGGAAATTAGCAGTGGCGATGAGTTTTATATTGCATCAGACAATACAGGGACACCACTGGCTGTTTTCAGTAGCAATGGTCTCATGCTTAAACAAATTCAGTACACTGCTTATGGAGAGATCTATTTTGACTCTAACCTTGACTTCCAGCTGGTAATCGGATTCCATGGAGGCTTGTATGACCCACTGACCAAGCTAGTCCACTTTGGAGAAAGAGATTATGACATACTGGCAGGCCGGTGGACAACACCTGATATTGAAATCTGGAAGAGAATTGGGAAGGATCCAGCTCCTTTTAATTTGTACATGTTTAGAAATAACAACCCAGCCAGTAAAATACACGATGTGAAGGATTATATCACAGGTAAGAGAGGGTTATTTGATTGCAGCTTGGGGATGCTGGATCTATAGACATCCAGTTTAGAGGGAGTGAGACTGTAAGGTAGCAAGGGCAGGAGGGCCTGTGATCAGCTTAACTCATTAACATCACAGAAAATATTCACTGGAAGTTGGTTGATATTTTCCAGGGTAGGCTCTTGCACAACTGCTAATGTAAGTTGCCCGATACACTCCAGGGCCAGCACAAAGCCAGGGAAGGAGGAATAGGATAGTATAGAAACAGGAGTGTGAACTTCTCTTTTGGCAACAAAAAGGAGCTAACTTACCACTTTTATACCTCAATTCTTAGGGAACCTATATGCCTTTTGTGGTACTAGAGTTAGTGATGTGTAGTGTTTTCCGTTATTCTACATAACAAAAATCTGACTGCATGTCACAAGAATCTAAATCCATACAGAAAAATGTATGGCTCAGATACATTTGATTTTTTGTATTTCAATGGATGTAAATAATCCAAAATACACAGACACTGCCAGTCTACAGGAAGAGCTCAGCCTTACTTACTTAGGAGCTGTGGGGCTACCACTTAGAAGAGCATTCTGGGAATCAGGTGGGTTTGCATTAATTTTACAAAGAGCAGCTATTAAGTGGGTTGCTAAGAGGCTGCCTGGGAGTAAGGATAATAACAGACCTCTGAATCTGTCCTCTTTGAGCAGCATGTGCTGTAGGGCTTGCAGTTGGACTCAGATTCTTTGTGGCATTGAAAATCATGCACCTAGTTCAGAAATTGCCCTCAAAATATAGTTTTGGTTCTTTTCTTAACATCTTTGATGTATGAAATGCACAGACACACACTGCTTATATAAGTTTATTATTACAATTAGTAATTTGGCTGACTGGCAGTTTTAGATGCAGAGCCTCATGAGGCATATCGTTGATTTGAAAATGTTAGAAATTATTTTAAGATATATATTTTGTATTCTTTTAATGTTTGGAAAAATTTGCTTGCTTGTTCCACTTATTTGGAGCTTTATCTTAAAAATTACTAGACTTAGTAAGGAGCACTCTGCCAACCTCTAAACTTAGTATTTGTGAAAGATAGGGTAGAAAAACAGAAACAAGGCAGAGCACTCATTCTTGCCAAACAATTGTTAACCAATTGTTGGCATCCCTAATTCATTTATTTTTAACAAAACATAAAATGTATCATAAATAATGTTATCTAATGATAATTTAGTATGCTGTCTGCCTACTGATGCAACTGTAATGCATTTCATTACCTTTTAATTTCATTGATCCAATATCATCTTGAAAAGGGGCAGTTTTCTCTTGAATCAACAAAAAATACCTGCCAAATCATTTAAAAAGTAATTGGCCATATAGGTGCTATTTCAGGAGTAGTTTGAAGACATTACAATAACACGCACATGCCAAAAGGACAGGATATGCTCTGCAGGGTTTGGGGGTTTTTTGCTTTGTTTAAAAGTATTGATGATGAAGGTGGGACATAAAGCATGTTTAGCCTGACCGTGATATTTCAGTTAGTTTAGGCGGTATTACAAGGAAATCACACCTTAACTGTGCTCCCATCATTGTTCTGGAAGTCACTGAGGCCTTCAGACTTGCTGAACCCTGCAATACCTTTCAACTGAGCCTAGTGCAACTCTTACATAGAACAGATGGTTTGTTTTAAGTTTAGAACTGTACGTTTCCTGTATAGGCTTGCTATTCTAGCTGTAGCACAAATCTAAATCCATACGTATCAAAACGAAGACTGTTGAGTAGCGTTCATATTACAAAAGAAAATCAACTATGCCAAAAGCTATTATATGTAAAAATAGTATGGTTGCAAAACATAGAACAATTCTAGTTTGGTTTTTTTTTTCTTATAATAATTCTCTTTCAGATGTTAACAGCTGGCTGGTGACATTCGGCTTCCATCTGCACAATGCCATTCCTGGTTTTCCTGTTCCGAAATTTGATTTAACAGAACCTTCTTATGAACTTGTGAAGAGCCAGCAATGGGAAGACATACCAGTAAGAAACAAAACTAAACATACAAATGGAACAAGACAAATGTTCCCTTCTATTCAGATCTTATTATACATGGATAATTCTGACAGCAAGAGTTATTTGCTAAGTTAAATCTGAACAGTACCTTTATCTACTTTCAAAAGAATTTAAGAAATTACAGATGGAATGTTTTCTTACAGATTTGCTAAGTTAGGTACCATTTTATATAAGCTTTCGTTTGCCTTCAGCAATAATAAAAATTCAAAAAGACAATAATCAATGAAAAGAAGTTTAAGATGCTTTAAAGATATCTAATTTTCATAGCAGAAACTACAGATATTAGATTTGTACTAACACTCTGCCTGGAGGCAGAATCTGTACACTGTAGTAAAAAATAGACTGTGAAATAAACAGAAGAATAGGTGATAGAACATACACATACCAGCTACCACTATAATTTTACTTCTCTTTAATATTAACCATGCATTATGGACACCATGTTTTATGTGTAAAAGATAAAATACTGAAACTGAAATTACCTGAGGTAAAACTTATTATATTACATAAAAGTAAGACTCAGGTGCTTATGAAGTTCTTTAGAAGCAAAAAAATGAACTTTCATCCTGAAAACCTGCTACAGTTTTAAATGATGGAAGAAATAAATGTGGAAGCAAAATCTAAATCTAAGTAAAATCTAAGCTATTTAAGGAAATTATATTTACAAATTAAACTTACTCAAAGATAAAGAGTGCCCTCAAAAATCCTATGGTTTTCAGTTAAGAAGGAAGAGCTAAGAGACATTAAAATGGGTGATCTCATTTTAAACAGTAAAAAAAAAGATCTCTTTTTACAAGAATCATGAGAGAGAATGTTACCAGATTAAAAGATTATATAGTCTTAAAGAATCCTACAACCTAATGTAGACCAAAACTCCTTAGAAGGGCGGCCCAGCAGAAGGGAACATACAGAAGCCAACTTTGCTTTCAGGAAGTTAGTTAGCTGGTTAGTTAGTTAGTTTTAATAGCAAGGAATTGAGCAACAGGGAAAGACCATGGAGCACAGCATGAGATTAGTGTCTCCCATGAGCAGCAAAAGCAGTGAAGGAGGAACATCCATGGAGTGGCAAGCACTCCATTCGGATTGGGAGATAAGAGACCTGTCACCAGACATGTGAAGAGCTACGAGAGGTTGTTTATTTAGGTCTCAAAGGCTAAAGAATGAAATCATCCACTAACACCAGCAAAGGCGTACCAGGAAGAGAAAAGTCTGGTCAAAGGGATGAGAGCAGACAGCTAGTTGTCAAAAATCTTCAGGAGAGGGCTCAGTAACATGAGGAATGCCAGAGGCATATGACATGACAAACCGAGAAGGGAGTGAGAGGAAAACAAAAAGATTCAAAATTCTCAGGTAGGAAAAAACTGTGACTCTGAAACTCACTGGTGAACAACCAAATGCAACCAGGAGACAGAAGTAAAGACACAAACCACTTAGTATTTTGAAACATTCTGGATTAAGTGAGTTTTACCAAGCTCTGAGGATACATGTTAAACAAAATTTGTCATTATGAAGCTGCTATAACACCTTGCTGCTCTCACTGATGGTTGCTGTCTACAATATATTTTGTGTTCAATAGCTTTCATGTAGGATTTACAACAGCTGAAATCCATATGTGTAAGCAAGTGCAGACAGCAATCTGCCACATTCAAGAAGAATGAAGAGTCCAAGTTAATTCATAATTCCCTCAGGATCTGTCCCCTCCAGAAAGCTACCCTCGTGGCAAAACAGAGAAACTTTACAAACTTTTTGCCAGGCTTTGATTAGCAGCAAAGCTGAATTAAGGTTGTGTGAATTTGATGACTCCTGCTTGGTCTGCCATCCAGAAATTTGGGAAAACAAAACAGGCTCATTTGTCAGCAGTGAATCAAATGGTTTAAGCAGTATTTTACTGAAGGGAGAAGGGGTCAAATGGAAGATAAACTGGATTGTCATCAGAAACTAAGTACTCCTTTTCAAAAGTGCAGACAAAGCTATTTAAATCTTACTTTCTGTCTCCTGCTGAGGCAACTGTTAGAGCAGCTGTCTGCTCCCCACCTCTATCAATGCAGCTCATTCACAGCCTGTTGCTGGTAAGTCCCAGGGTTAGACAAGATATGTCTATTCTGCACAGTGGTAAGGTCTCATCCCAACCACATTGACCGTGTAATTTGAGCTGTCCTGCTATCTAGCTGCACTAGCTAACCATTCCTGCTAGCTGCTCCTGCTCTTTCAGCTGTTCTGGCTAACCACAGCAGTTATGCTGGCAGGTCCTGTTCCCCAGCCATCTTCTCTTTACCAAGAGTGAATATGGCATAGAGGGCTCCACACAACTTCTCCTTGACATTCTGCTATCCTGGCTTTTCCATTAGACTGGCTCATTGGTTCTTTTCATTCACTGCCCCTTGTCTTTGCCAGCTATCAACAAACAGCTCATGAAGAGAAGAACAGGGGAGAAACTCTTCTAGGCAGCAGGCTGATACCTGCAGTGAATGGAAGCTCACACAGCTGGATTGGCCACAGTCTTTTCACACATCCCCTTTTATCAGTTTCTGCAAGTATTTGCAAGAAAGGGCATCAGTCCCCAGTATTCCACCTCACTGGTCCATACCATTTGCTTCCCTGTCTTTTACTGTAAAGACTGTCATTACAGTTTGATTTCCTTCATTCCTTTAGTAGCTTGAGGGATTATGAGAGCCTCCCTGCAGTTTGGTCTTAGACTGCAGCTACTTGAGAGACTCTTATCTCCTAACTCAGCGTAAAGAAAGGCTTGTTCCAGTTCTAAAGCACAGCTTCATGATCTGCAAAAATCTCCTCAGTTTGACTGAACTCATGGTAGACAGGAATCATTCTTGAACAAGCTCAGAGGATGAGATGACACCACAGTAAGATGACACCATAGTAAGATAGCTCTTACCCATATTAACATGACATGGCCTGGCAATGTACACTGGCAGCCCAGAAAGCCATTTGTATCCTGGGTTGCATCAAAATCAGTGGGGCCTGTAGGGCAAGGGAAGGGATCATGCCCCTCTACTCTGCTCTTGTGAGACCCCACCTGGAACACTGCATCCAGCTTTGGGGTCCCCAGCACAGGAAGAGCATAAACCTGTTCACGGGAGTCTAGAGGAGGGCCACCAAGTTGATCAGAGGGATGGAGCACCTCTCTTATGAGGAAAGGTTGAGAGAATTGGGATTTTTCAGCGTGGAAAAGAGAAGGCTTTGGGGTAACCTAATTGTGGCCTTCCAGTACCTGAAGAGAACTTACAGGAAAGAAGGGGCAAGACTATTTACAAGTGGTGACAGGACAAGGGGAATGCATTCAAATTGAAAGAGAGTAGGTTTAGATTACATATTAAGAAAAATTTCTTTACTGTGAGGGCAGTGAGGCACTGGAACAAGTTGCACAGGGAAGTTGTGGATGCCCCATCACTGGAGGTGTTCAAGGCCAGGTTGGGGCCTTGAGCAACCTGGTCTAGTTGGAGGTATCCCACAGCAAGGGAATTGGAACTTGATGATTTTCAAGTTCCCCTTCCAACCCAAACCATTCCATGCTTCTGTGATTGCTTGTGGTTAAGTATTGGCATTGCAAGTCTGTCCTGTGCAGCCCTGTAAGTAGCCTCTGAAGTGAAATCTGATTTTTGTGCAGATTCTCAGGGACACAAAGAGTAAAAGCACTGAACATTAGCAAAATAGTCTTGTAACTCAGCAGAACAAGCAGTATGCAGATCTAATTAACTCCTTGGCACTGTCAGTTGTGGCATATCCTGTTGTTGTCCACGGGCAGCACACCAAGAAAGCCTGGCTGTTTGGCATTTAGGGGGCTACAGATGGCTGGTAAAACTTCTGTCTGTTCTTGTTTACAGCCAATTTCTGGAGTGCAACAACAAGTGGCAAGACAAGCAAAGGCTTTCCTTTCCCTGGGAAAGATGGCAGAAGTGCAGGTCAGCAGACGGAAATCCAGTGGAGAAAAGTCATGGCTGTGGTTTGCCACAGTGAAGTCTCTGATTGGGAAAGGGGTGATGCTCGCTGTCAATCAAGGCAAAGTGCAAACAAACGTGCTCAACATTGCAAATGAGGACTGCATAAAAGTGGCAGCTGTTTTGAACAACGCTTACTACCTAGAAAACTTGCATTTCACTGTGGAGGGAAAGGACACACACTATTTTATCAAGACCACCTCCCCTGAGAGTGACCTTGGAACACTGAGGCTGACAAGTGGGCGTAAGGCCCTGGAGAATGGCATCAACGTCACTGTGTCGCAGTCCACCACTGTGGTGAACGGCAGGACTCGTAGGTTTGCTGATGTTGAAATGCAGTACGGTGCTTTAGCACTTCACGTCCGCTATGGCATGACACTCGATGAGGAAAAGGCCCGAATACTGGAGCAAGCCAGGCAAAGAGCTCTTTCCAGTGCCTGGGCCAGAGAACAACAGAGAGTAAGAGATGGAGAGGAAGGTGCCAGGTTGTGGACAGAAGGAGAAAAGAGGCAGTTGCTAAGTGCTGGAAAGGTACAAGGATACGATGGGTACTATGTACTCTCTGTGGAGCAATATCCAGAATTAGCAGACAGCGCTAACAATATACAGTTCCTCAGACAAAGTGAGATAGGAAAGAGGTAACACACTGGCTTAGCTCAGGCTGCCAAAGAGACTGTGTACCAGTGTCTTCTAAAAAGGAGACCAAACTGTTTTGCTGCATTACTACTTGAGCCTAAGCTTACATCTTTGCTCAGATTTTTTCTGTAGCACAATCCAGACTCTGTAACAAAAGAGCGCCTTCCAGAAGAATGATACTGCTAATGACAAAACTTTTTTTTTCTCAATGACCTTAAAGGTGATCTGCTTTAAAGAATATGTTTACATATGCATATCGCTGCACTCAAGTTGGACTGAAAAGTATTAAAAAAGAAGAAGAAAAAAAAGGAAATAAAAAGGCCTACAGATTTTGCAACAGGCTGTCTGTTCCTTTGAGGCACTGTATTTAAGATACAGACCCATACAGTGTTTCCAAATAGTACTGAATTGTTGACCTTTGCTTACAAGAAGTAGTCTCTCTCTTTCTCTCTCTCTTTTTCTCTCTTTCTCACTGCATAGGATGTGGTATATATGTTAATTTTAAAATGTGGGGCAAAAATTACTGTTTATAGACAACCCAACCCAATTGCTTTAAACTGTGCTGCTTTCTAAAAGGACATTGGCACAAGTGACTTATGCTACCATGGGAATTTAATAATGGATTTTACAATGCTAACATGGTTTGCCTTGGGGGGAAAATGGCAAGTAGAATCCTTGTTGCATATAAGCAAAGGAAACCCTGATTTTTTTGTAAATTATGTGAGACAAGTTGTTTATGGATTTTTATATGAATTACAATTTACTGTACATCAAATATTAGTCTCAGAGGAGTTAATTTATGTAAAGTGTTTAAAAAAGTTTATACTTAAAAATAAAATGATAAAAACATGTGCTGTGTGTGATTTTTTTTAAAGAAAAAGGAATTGCACCTTTTATGTTATAGCTGTACAGTATAAAGGATTATATTGTAGAGATATAACAGTGATGACTAATGTCCAAAAGTGTTAATATTTTTGTATTAGGTTTAAAGCTGTGCATCTATCACTCTGCTGATAGGATGAGACACTCCACAAAGTGGCTGGCTGAATCAGACCACAGCTCCCTCCCTTCCCTCTCCTGTCACCCAGGCCAGTGCCACTTCATCAGTCATTGTTAGAAGGCACAGTAACCAAATAAGTCTCATTTAGTATGATGGAAGACTTTAATAGGTTGGGGGTTCCTTGTCTTTTTCCAGCCCTAATGTAATAAATGGACATTTACTCATACCAGGTGGGGTTTCTGTTGGTTTTTTAGAAGCTTTGTTTCACAATGGAGAGAATAGTGTCTCAGGTGCTTGGCAAATTGTATGTAGAAGAAGAAGAAGAAATGATGTAGTTTCATCCAGTTATGTCAACTTTGTCTTCTGTATAATACAGCTCTTTTAGATGTTAATAACTCCAGATAGAAGAAGTGTACCTCTGACCTGATGCTACAGAATTGCTCTTTAACCAGGCAGGCTGTTCAGTAGGTTCATCTCCTGGCCTACAGCTGGCAGATCAAATCTCTTTACTGTGAACACTGAATCTGGGAATGGAGAGGAAGGTCCAGTTCTAGTGCCTAGGCTGCATTTCCACACCACTGCATAGATTTGGCATGCTCTGCTCCAAGGCCCAGTGTATTTGCTGCAGGACAGAACTGAAGTGTGCAGCTGGTTCCTTATAGGAAGCCTGTGGTGGCATCTATTCTACATCTTGGCTGAAACCATTCTTAGAGCTTTAGTCTCACGAGCACTAAATTCAGCCACAAAAAAAAATATTTTTAAGATGAGACAAAATTGGGGGTTTTGATGTTCATTGAAATATACACAGTATTTCTATCCATGTATTATAATGACAGAACATAGTAAGTGAACGTGTCTTAACTATGAATGGTTCAAGTGGATGTAATAAAAATAGTTTTCTAACTGCTTTGTATTCTGAGAGTCTATGGTATTACATACTCTAAATTGCACATTAGGATTGTTTGATAAACAGATTTGAATTTCTCCCAGCCAAGTTGCTACCGAATCTACAGTATCAGTGCTATTACTGTATGTGTGTATTTGGTAGAGAATACAGAACTAATTACACATATAATGAATGCTAATCATCTATTAGAATTAAAGCACAGATTAGTTGTTAGTACTTTTACCCTTGAAGCTTGAGGGCCCTAAATTTAGAGAGGATGGTATGTCAGACCCCAGAGGCGTGTCATTGATCTACGTATTCTTTTTAAAAGATGTAAAATGCTAGGTGTTTGCAGTTCTGTTGGGTGGCTCTTCCACAGCACTGTATTTAGCATGCTGTAAGTGCTCTCTGTTGAAATAGGCTCATATCTAAATTATGTCCAATGTTTCTGTTCTGTTTGAATATGAAAAGCTTGTATAACATGTCAACATTGAAATATATCTTCTACTTGGCGCGTACCAGTTCCTTCTCCTTTGTTCTGGCACCAATAAACAACAAATTATAGTATCTGTTGGTGATCATTTTAGATACAGTCAAATCAAGCCAATTAGTGGCCTTGTTAGTAGGTATAATGAGCCTATTTCTTGCTAAAAAAGACTTGTGATCTGGACATGCTCCTGCAGGAAATAGCGACCTTGGGGAATATATAAACAAAAGATCTTTTTAAAGAAAAAATATGCATAATTAAAGAAGCATATTACAAAAATAAGAAAAAAAGAAAGGAGATTCTAAGTATTTTAGACAATGCCAGTCAAAATGCTATCCTGATATTTTGAGATGTATATTTCGTCTGATTTGTATTGTTCTTTTAATTTGCCTTCTTAACTTTATATGTGTCCTGAATTTTCCACAAATTGATAACTATAGATTGCATCTAGGCTTTCCAATAAAAGCCAACCCAATGTGTGTGTGTGTGTGTGTGTGTTTATATTTGGGTTTTTTAAACCTGTATGTCAGATATTGCATCTGTGCTACTGCTTTCCTCGTATCGAAGAAGCAAACTGATCCCCTTGCACTGGTATCGATTCATTCACTTCACAGTTGGCAGTATCTTTTTTGACTCTATCCAATGGCCTCATCTGCTAGCTCAGCAAAGTGAATTACTCCATGGGATCTCTCAGGGGGCCTACTTTAGAGAAAACATTAAATACACCTCACAAAGCCAAATCTTTTATAGATAAGGAAAGCCAAAGAACAAAAAAATCACTTAGAACTGTTTTCTCTCACATCCTCCTGAGTAAAACTACGACAAAAAGCATTTGATTATAAAGTAGTAGATTGGCACTGGTAGTTACATATATACACAGAAGAGATCCTTCAATCTACATTTAGGCCCACTTGGCAGAAACTGCTGACTTCAGCATTGCTCTGCATCTACAGATTGCTTTCATTTTAGTTGGAACAGGCAGACTTTACCACATTTACTTTGTAGTGACAACCTTGAGTTGGTAAGATGTTGATCCAGCACTAATCAGGTCACTGCTTAGCTAACTGTGGCCTAATTTTGTTATTTAAAAAAAAAAAGGCAGTAAGAGATCTTTGTATATTCACACTTGGGAGGTGAGAGATTTGCATTTGACAAGGGGGAAAAAATGCTAGTTACCACTGCCACTCTTCTGAGGCACTTCTAAAGTGGTGACTGAAAGACTGTAAAAGAAAAAAACACTGCATAAAATAACAGTTAAAATTGTCTATGAGAGAATAAGCTGCATTTGCAGAGAATCAGATGACAAAATGTTTGAATCTTGTTTTCAGAAAAAAAGAAGGAAAGGCTTCTGCAAGTGTTGATACCTTGGTATACTGCTGTCTCCAGAATGGCAAGCTATGGCTATACATATGGCCAGCCCGACACCCTTTAAGAAAAAGAGGAAGAGACTCATGCATAATTCTTTGAGGATGGCAAAGCAGAGACACTTACTAGAAACAGCTTCTAAGCAGCTTATTAGAAGCTGCTTATTTGACACTTATTAGAAGCTGCCAGGGTTAAAAATAAGCCAAAGCACGGAGCATCATCCCACAGCATGAACTGAACAGCACAGGCACAGTGATAGCATATCCCTAACTGCAAAGCCACATCAAACCCACCAAACTGATCAGCTTCTCATCTACAGCCAATCAGTGCTATGGACTAAATACACAGTGCTTATAACTTTTAATTGATCTTTGCACACACAGATTTCCAGGGCTTAGTGATCCAAAACAAAAAAAAAAGCCAAAATGAAAACCAGGTAATTGATGAGTATGTGCCAATCTTTCCCCCTGGGGAAAAAAGGAATATGTGCTCTATAGCTGTCATGCTGACAGACAGAGCTTACGACTTCATTTTTTCTCTCTGAAGTTTTTAGCTTTGTGGCAGACTGACCACATAAGGCAAATTGAATTGTGTGAGTGCCTAGGCTAGACCTATTTAAAAAGTAAAAACACTAATAATAGGTAAATCCCTGCTTCTTCCCCCAGCCCATTTTTTGGCAGAAGTATAAATAAGAATGCCAGAGCTTAATTAAGTACCACGAAAAGCTGAAAAAACACAGCTTGTCCTTCACCCATCCCAGAAGCCTGAGTATTTGTTATGGACCACTAAAAATGTCTTGGGCCTTTCAGGGTGAAGAGATGGTGGAAAGGTTTGTTTGTCATGCCACCTCCTAATCACAGGATATAACACTGGCTATTGCAGGTGGCACTGTGAGGGACAAGAACATGCTGTCTGGTGCTCTGGCACCATCTGCCCTGCTTTAATAAACAGATGTGCTGGGGACGGCAGGGAAGGGAGAGCGAAAGGCAGGTGACCTGCCATTAGGTGGTCTCAAATGCAACACTGAGAGTGAAGTCACACAGTACCACACACGAGGTACTGGCATGAGGATTATTAATTGCAATATTCTTTGTAGACATGCCTTTAAAAAAAAAATCTTGGCCTGATTTCTAGCATCACAAAATGCCAAATGCATGTAATTCTGAGCAGTGCAAGGATAACGTAAAATGCATCACTAAGTAAAGATAAATACGCTAGATAGTGGTCCCCACTTCTAAACAAAGCAAGCGAAACAGTAATACTATCCCTTTCTTTATGAGAGGCTTATAGAAGGCTAAACATAATATGATGGCATCTCATTAAAGTGTCATGTTTTCACAGAACCTACTTTATTGCAGGTAAACTCTCTTGCTGTTAATTACTATGACTTCCTAGGTAAATTGAGTAAACCTTTTAACTTACTAAGTTAAAATTCCATCATTGAGGAATATAAATTTCTAGACATGCATACAGATTTTTTCCTACTATTAACTAAGTCAATGCTATAGTAACATAATTATGCAGCTTAGAGCTAATGGTTCCCACAAAGCTGTCTTAATAAAGCCTTTTGGGATTCAGGAGGAAAAGAAGGAAATTCAGAAACTAAGAACAAGGCTGGAAGGCGACAAACATGTTTCAACTGGCTCTAGTTACTCAATCACACTTAAGCTGTCTGAGACAGCAGGGTGAGCACCATGCATTACAGAGGCATGAGGGAAATTGTTATCCCAGAGCAATAAAATATTTCCAAATTCCAAACCCAGGAATCATTTTAAAACTGAAATTACAGGAATGGCTATCTAATGAACCAATTAAAGTTATAAATAAAATTAAAACAGTATAAAGAAAGAGAGGAATCGGTTAATAATGCAAATCTGAGGGTAACTAGGCATGTGAGAAATGCTGTAGAAAAGTTCATCCATTGTTTGCAGATAAGCACTACTATGGATAAATGAGCTGGAGAAGGTGTAGGTGTACAAGACCATAATACCAGAATCAGGTATTAGTCACCAACTTATGCAACGATAGGGAAGCACATATTAAAAAAAAAAAAAAAATCAGTCATACCAATATCTGCAGATGACAAAAATTAATGGAGTGGCAAATAACAGCTAGGACAGAGCAGTCATACAGAACGATATGGATCACTCGCTGAAGTGAGCCCATTCAAACAGAATGCATTTTAATACAGGCAACTCCAAAAGTTAAATATCTCAGAATGAGAAATGCAAACCTTGCTATGAAAGGTATGTAACTGCCTAGAAGAAAGCACTGACTGGAAAGAATGAGGAGTGCATAATGGATAAACAACTCATTGTGAGATTCCAGTACAATAGTGATGGCAATGAAGAGCTCTTAGGGGTGGAAAAGCTTAATGAGATTACTGGCCTTGTTAAGCACAGGAAATAGGAAGGCAGTGTTATCTCTGCATATGGTGCCACCAACACCAACCACTCTTGCATACAGTCCTGATGTCTGCATTGTGAAAAACCCTGGAGAGAGAGCACAAGGAGACATCGCACACAAATCTAAGTCTTGGCACCAAAAAAAAAACAAAACAAAAAAAAACCACCAAAGCTTGAAAAGGTGCCATGACAATAGGGTCTAAACACCTTCACAATAAAAAACCACGTTGTAGTAAAGTGCTTCCAAACAGGGAAGGAGGAAAGAGAAAGTGGGTGAGAATGCAATTCTTGTAACTGACTACAGGAGCAGTTTCCAAACACTTTGGGCAAAATAGGCAGCTATTGGTATTTCATGTAATGGATGCAGGTGATGGGAGTTTAAACTAGATGATGGCACTGTTCATTTAGTTGCACAGGAGACATCGAAGTGAAACCTTTATAACTCTAGTAAATGCCAGGCTAAAGCGTTTGGGTTTGTCTTCTCCTTATCACCTCCCCTTTTCCAAGCCTGAAATATCCATGTTAAGTTTATACAGACAGATTACAACAAAGTATTCTAAGAGTTCCAGTTCTTTAAACGCAGAATGCAAGGCTAAGGCATTTTTAAACCATCCCTTGGTTTCCACAGCAGAGATATGCTGTTTTATTACCTTTTATAGCAGCTGATTAATAAAACTAACTTAAACAAACATCCTCAGTCTCTATTAACATAGCTGGAGCCAATATGCCCGCCTGTTTATGTTTTCAAGGCATCCAGAGGCAAGTTTTTAGGTTAAAAATAAAAACTAAAATAAATAAAACGAACAAAAAAATTTGAAGACTAGTAAAGCCTTGTGTGCGCCAGCACTGACCGCACTCTGCCCTGAGCGCACATGGCCCTCAATGACCGACGCACCCCTCCCATGTGTTTCACGCTCCGTCAGCTCCGGTGTGGTGGAAGCACCCGGTCCTAACGCGGTGCACAACCGGGAGCTGCAGCCGAGCTACCACCCTGCCTCACCGGGGAGAGCAAACTTTTCTCTCAGGGTCCTGACCTGCGTGACAGCGAAGCTCAGACCGAAGGGAAGCGACCGAAGTGCGCCCCCAGCCACAAGCGGGCCGCTCCCCCCACAGGCACGGTGTCCGCGTCCGCCTCCCGCAAACACTTGACTCCTTCGCCATCAGCGCATCGCCCCTCAGCCCCGCAAGGCGGCAGCGCGGCGTGGGGCAGGCGGCCGGGATCGCTCCCCTCGGCCCTTCGGGACCGGCTGTCCCTTCCATCGGGATACCGGCACCGCCCGCCGGCCGTGGCTCGCGCGCCCCCTGGCGGGCAGGGGAGAGGCGGCAGCGGCCGGCCCCGACCGTTGCGGGGGCGTCTTGGCCGCCATTTTATCGGCTCGGTGTGGCCGCGGCACCCGGGGGTGCGGGGTGGTACTGCTGCTCCACGGTGCCGCTCCTTGAGGCGGGGTTCCAGCAATATAAATAAGTAAATGGATACGTACGTGCATACATACGTACTGCTTTAAGGTGCCGTGTCCCCTAGAGCAGCACCTCATGTCAACCCGTAGCATGGCGCCCGGCTGACCCGAGCGGGGCAGGCAGCCTGGCACGTCCTGTTGGGCCGGTGCCACTTCGTGCCGCCTCTCCGGTCTCCCTGCAGTGTGCCTTTCCCGCGGGCTGTAGAGGTTGACAGAGGCTCCGCCGCGGGCTGTGGAGGTGACAGGGGCTCCACAAGGTTGGCACCACAGTAGGTCCGGTTCACGGTGCTGCCTCGCACTTGCCCGGCTTCTGCTCTTTCACTCGTCCCGATGGCGAGTCCCGACCTGCCGGCACAAAGCGGGGCCCTATCCTTGGCAGGTCACCCCATGACAAGTAGCAGACCCATACCACCTTGTTCCTTTTCAAATGCAATCAAAAGGTGCCAGCTTGACTGCTCATATATGCATTTGGTAAAATACATGAGGGGTTTTTTTGTTTTTAACTGCACAAAAGGTGTTTTTAGATGGCTTTCATCTGTGGCCAGTGAAATGTACCAGTGTAGGGAAAAAGTGCTTCCAACAAAGCCCAGCCTGTTTCTTGGCCCGTGGTCACTGGTGGCCAGCTGTGGCTGTGGGCGCTGCCACAGTCTCACACCAGTGGCTACTGCTGGGCAAGAGCCACCCAGCCAGGACGACAGAGGGGAAGGGATGGGTCTGGCATGTGTGGCAAAGCACGTGTGTACGCGTGCCTGGAAAGTTAATTTGTAATTTTTGCTCCTCAATAAATCAAGGCAGATGCCCCTATAAATCCTGCTCCTCAGGAAGAAAGCAGAAGGGCAGGAACTGCATGGAGTAGAGAACAGGGCTATTTTTCTTTTCACTGCCAAGAGCACATCACTGACACTCAGTGCTGTGCTGGGTCAGGCCTTCACCCTCTGCTAAGTTAATACCAACAACTCCTTCATCTAAAGGGCAGATAGTAACAGTGGGGCCCCCCCGTGCACTTTTCTGCCTTTCTTTCTGCTCATTGCAATAGCAGTAGCCTCTGAAGGAGCTGCACTAATTAGTTGCTATTACACTGCTTGGGTGGCTGGAAGAACATTCTGCCTCTGACCTCATGCTTTGCAATGTACCTTAACAGCTTATTACTGCTATTGCATGGCAGCAATGGTTCATTTTATAGTTACTTTGAAAGAGCCATTCCTCCAGTGCTGAAAAATAATCTAAGACTAATGCACAGTCTCTCCAGAAGACTGCTGTTAAACTGGCTATAACCAAGTGTCCAAATGCTGCACAAAGCTGTTTCATTTGCTTAACATCGACTCACTAGCAATTAATATGCCTGACATAACAGCACACTACAAGGCCCATAAAATCTGTAGCAGTGGGGGAGTGAAATGATTATAACTTTTTTCTTTTTTCAATAATACCAGACTACAGTTTGTGCACTGTAATCTTTTCAAAGCAAGAAGCTGAGCTGCATTTGAACAGCTGTTGTTTACTGAAGCAATAATTAGCAGCAAACAAGTCAAAATACCTGCTACCTTCTGCAGCAGATCAGCAGACACTTGCACCCTTATGCCTGGAAGCAGAGAGACTATCAGCCTCATGTGTAGACTATACTTAATAAAAATCTCACCTAACTAACTTTTAAAAAGGAAATATTTATAATGGCAGCGTCGGCCAGCCTTGTGCATACAAGTAATCCCACTGAACTCATTGTGAGCTGGGAGGCGCAGACCGCAGCTCAGACCAAATATCCCTAACACGGTGGTTTTCAGCTGGTGAGGGACAGCTCATGCTGCAGGTGGGGGATAAAAGACATTCTGCAAATAATGTGCCAGGTCCTGCTTAATGTGTTCTAGGCAAGGTCAAGCTGCACCCCCACTCCTGGGATTGAAACCTCTGGGGATGCATGTCTGCAAAGCCATTTGTCACGTCTGCAAGTCTCCTGGTCTTAGAAGGTTTTTTAGCTTAGTTTGACAGAGCAGCAGACCAGCAGTCAGAAAGAGAAAGAGGGCTGCAGGACACAAGGGAGCAAAGTGGTGCACACATTGAAGATGGACCTCCTGATTCCACACACAGATGAAACCTAGAGATCTCTATCTTCTTGCAGTGGGGGAAATCAGTGGGTAAAAAGCAAACCATCCTGAAGTAGTGCTTTGTTTCTTGATTAGGACTTGATACTGGTACACACGAGTTTGCAGCCAGGAATCTGAGCCTGAGTGTTATATGTTTCCAGCTCACATGTAACCACCTGGTTACTGCCAGCTGTGGTATATGTACATCCCCCTAAGACTGAATGACAACATTGGTATACCTCCCAGGCTCAGAATTTAGCCAATTGAGGCTGTAGCTAAACTATTCAAATGGTCTGCTACTGTCTGAAGGGATAGTTATATGCCTTTCTCCTACCTCTTTCCAACCAAAGCCTTCCATCACTTGTGCCAGCACTTACTTATCTTTGAACCTGTTCAGAGCCACTCTGAGGACCTAAATGCCCTGTTTCTTAGAGATTCATTCTCCATGGGTCTTGTCACTTTGGTATACCTTTGAGCATGACTCTGGGCCCAAGTAAGAGGATAGGAACGTGCAGTCAGGCTTGGTGTGAAGAGAAGACAGGGGTGGGATCTCACTGACCAGAATCAGTTTAAGCAGCAGTTCCATAACAGTTCAGTCACTTGCTCCCTCTGTGGCCCAATAAATATTTAATTACTTAGTTAAACACAAAATAGAACTAACTCAAGTTTGAGAAAGCCATACCTCATACTAGCAGTAGCATCCTGGATCTTTACCCTTCTGAGCGTTAGAGATAGAAGTTTAAGTCTCCAGGTTTTCAGTCTCCAGGCTGTCAGAGCACTGGAAGCAGTCTCCAAGGACCCAGGGAGGGCTGCCAGCTGCACTAGAGGAAGCGGGATGCTCTGTAGACAGGCGTCTGCCCTGCTCCAGAGATTCATTCTCCTGTGTGAGAAGACTCGCCTGCCAAAACTGATAGGTACATTTCCACTAACAGTTGTCAAATCAGTGACTCCTGACTAGAGAAAATAAAAACATTTTGACAGAAAATGCCTGACCAGCACTACACAATAAACCAGAAGCTGACTTATCTCATTACACCTGTAGTGCTTTAGAAGTCCCTTTTCTGGCTAGTCAAGGTGTCCTTTTTAGATGGAGCACTGATGTTAGAGCCACAGGGAACTGGGACAGTCAGTCATGAGCTTGAGGAGTTTCAGTTAAATGAAAGAAAATATCCTTCAAAGGTAAATATTTTGTCAGAATTACATTTCTTCATATTATTAATAAATGATAGCTATCACTTCTGTCATTGGAAATCCAAATAGAGTCACTGAGCTAGTTAAAAAAAAAAAGCAAGTAGAAAGCCAGTACAGACCAGATAACAGACCAGTACAGTTTCACTGGATCAGCTCAGCAAAGTAAGAAATGGCAAACAGAGGCCATGACTTAAAATGGGGTCTTCACATTTTCGATGATAGGAACCTAACTGTCCTTTTAGTGAACTTTACCACCCTGGAGCTACAACTGCAGAAGTTCAGTCATTTTAAAATAAACATGGTGATATGTACATAAATGTAAATAAAATCAAGTCACAGCATGCCATACCTTTCAGGCCTATTAAGACATACCTCATGTGGTGCTGTGAGGCATAAGGCCAAATGAGTTCAACAACCCAAGAAATAAAATAGTGCCCTCAAAGTAGCTGGCCTGCAATACCTGGAAGCAGAAAGAATCTGTATTTCTTCATTCCTGTTGTTATATGCATAAATCACTGCAACTCAGTAAAGAAGCACCCTTTTTCTTCCAGATTCCTATTTCTTTCCTTAGTCAGAGCAGACAAGAAACATTGAGCCTAAGTGCTACAGATGTGATGTTAGATAACAAACAAAGGGAGATGCGGAGCTGTCAACCCATAGTTAAGAAAGACTGCTGAGCCTGGATCTTGCAAGCAACATAGAGCATCAGATCACATCCTGCCTTAGCCCACCAGAATATGTGACCAGAGGAGCTCAAATAAAAACATATCTATACACAGAAGGTACAAGCTGTAACGGTGCAGTAGGAATTCAGGTGGTACAAGCCCCATCAAAGGGTTCATACAGGTTCAGCTGCTGTGACTAACAGGATTTATACAACCTTTGATCAAAGCAGTTCCATTGCCAAAACATTTGTACTGTACAAAATTTGTCAGACCAATCAGGATATGGCAAGTCTTCCACTGAAATTCCTTGATAGTGTTGCAGGGTCAGGAGTTAAAAAAAATAAACCAAAGCCACCTGCATATTACAGTAAAAACCTTCCATTACTTATCAGTTAACATGAACAGTACAGTGGTTAATGGTCAGATATATCCCAACTCTATACCTCCACCATGAAACTGCTTGTGTAGTACATCTTTTTAGTAGGGAGGAGAGGCAGAGGCTGTAAAGGGGATGGCTTGAGCAGCATAACCTTGGCTTTGCACTGTCTTTGAGACCAGAAGCCTCTTGCACACAGGGGAAAAGCCACCCAGCTTGGCTCCCTGATCAGAGTGACTCTTAACATCAGTGCCTGGGGGAGCAGTTTCTCTGCACCAAATTGCAGGCTTCAGATTTCAAAAGACATTGCCCTGTAAATTTGCTTCAGGGCTTGTCTGGAAAAAGCTAAAATCATTACTCAAGCTCATACTGCGGCATATGTACCAAGCCACAGGTCAGGTGCAAAAGCAGAGGATGTCCTAGAGCTAGTGACACACACAGCCTAAACAGGGTGGAGTGGGATCAGGTCCTGAATAGGAGAAGGGAAGCAAAGTGGAAAACAACAAGAAAAGGAAGTACTAGCTAAAGGAAAGGCCATTGATTAAACAGAACACCAGTGGCAAGTAAAGGAGCAGGAAGAAAGCCTCTGTACCTCAGTGTAGAACAGAGGAGGCAATGTCACAAGTGTTGGAGCAGAGAAGGCTGGAGGCCCTGATCTTGCAAGCAGTCATGTACCATACAGGACTTCCTCTCATCTGCCTCTCAGGCACTTCCTTCTCTCCCTAATACATCTCCAGAAGTCAAAAGAATAGGCACAGATTGAAGGCCAGGGATCACCAAGATGTACAGAGCTATAACCAGAGTTGCAAACTTCTGTTTGTCATTCCCAAGCCACCCCAAGCCTCCATGGGAATAGCAGAGGGGTAGAGTCCCTTTTTTCCCATCTCCAAGCCACCAAGCTTTTCCCTTAAGTGCTTTGCAAATGCCTGAGAAGACCGGCACACGCTACACGCTCACAGGAGCAGCAAATAAATCTTGTTAATGATATCTTGATAATCTGCATGCCCAGAAAGAGCACTTATTACTTCCTCAGGCTAAGAAGCACCGTCTAAGACCTTTCTTCCCATTTATTTTAGGACATACTCTCTCACTACTCTTCTGGGGAAAGTCAAGGTGAAACTGTTCGCTCTTCCCCCTCACAAACTTCTGATTCAGGCTGTAATAACTCTGGAGCTGTGTCTGTGGTATTACCCTAGGCCGAAGTGGAAAGTTTCCTCGGGTGAAATTATAGAATTACCATCCCACTGCTCAGTGCTCCTGCTAGGCAAGCTGGCCCCAGAAACAGCAGTGAGAGGCCTGTGAGACTGCCTGGGCACCTTTCGAGGCCTCAGTACTTGTAGTATTTCATACTGCGGGGGCAAGGAGGAGGTGAGAACAACAGAGCTCCTTAATGAAACTTAGTTCTTTTGAAACCTTGCTCTTTGAGGTGCTCATAATATTGCACAAAAGAAGCCAAGCTTTATCCATCTTTTACAGAGAGATGATAAGAGTTACAGGCACAGCAGGCCAGGAGCAGAGTCAAGACACAGACCTCAGGTCTCTCAGTTTCTACAGGCCTAATGGTGGGAACAGGCAGTAGTCATGGGAATCATCTCGTAAAGACACTGTCCCCACAAAAGCACTGGTATTTTAGCACTAATTTCAAAAACATTTCCACCAACGGCAGTGAGAGACTTGAGTGCTGATGTAATTCTCATGGAAATGAGGTTTGAAACAGGATCCACAGTTCCCTGCAAGAGCCTCAAACGTTAGCTTATATTATAGCTGCCTTTCAATGAGCATTCAAGCCAGTTTCCAAACATCAGTTTCATAGCTTTTCATAGTCAGACATGTCTTCAGCCAGTCAGCAGATGCTCTTAGGAAGTTTTACACTTATGTGAGATCCTCTGGACAAAATGGAGATCTTCAAAGGGATAGCAGTATCTACTTCTGATTAAAAGCCTAGCTTAGTATGATGATTGAACACCACTGGGTGCATCTTATATAACACATTCCAATCAGTAGTGCATCAAACATTTAGAAAAAACATTTTTCTTGTCCTGTTAGTTTATATAGAATTAAGGATTTTCAGTGGTTCTTGACTGAAACACAAGCACCTTGCAGTCAGCCCTGAACTGACTGTTCAGAAACAGTCATTCTTGCTCTACAGCTCCTGTCCCAAGGGTACAAGGAGTCATGGCAAAGATCCTCTAGTTTTCCACTGGCACAGGTTACCTAGCAATGGTTACCTATCGGCAGCTTCCAGACTCAGAGAAAGTATCTGGGGAAGCCCAAGCAGTGTTGAATGCACTGCTGTGTTTACACCTCTCCCATTCTGTACTGGACCAAAGGCTGTGCCACTATAGCAGGTGCGTAGACTCCTCACATTTCTGAACAGAGAGTTGAAAATTGACTCAAACTACATTGTAAAAGAAGTGACCTATGCTTCTCTATTTTAAGCATCAGATGTGATTTCCTTATGAGCTACTACCAAAGTCTTCCTGTCCTCTAAGTAACCTACCTATCTCGTTCTTCTGTAGAAGCTTCGCTGTGATACCCCTTGCAGAGGGTGTCTTGTGTCATGTCTCCATCTGCCAAAGGCTATTAAGAGTCCAGCCAGATTCCCACATCCCACAGCAGTGCTGGCTTCCTGAGTGATTTGGGGGCCTGTTAGATGCCTGCCTGTTCATGTAATAGTCTGTTAGATGAGCAAATCTCAGCTAAAGCGTAGATGTTTGTTTTATTAGTGCAGGTTTTGTATCACTTCTCTGGGGAGAAAAGAAGGAACTTTCTTCCCTGCAAATGTGGCTACTATACAGACTAAGCTGTAAGAGAGCATAAAAGCTGCTGCCGCTACTTAGGCACGAATAACAATGGCATGGGCATGAGAAGCCAGGAGAGACATTTGGTATGCAGTGAAACTCATGTAAGCTACAGAGCCTGACACCTAATGGAGAAAGGGCCTCTAAAGGTCAAAAAAATTACATTGGGAATCTCTGCGCTGCTTTTAAACTAGAAATGTTGCCTGTTGCCAGTGGCCTTTGGTGTAGTTTTCACTGTGTTCATATGGTAGCTATTCATTGTTGTGTAATTATCTTGTTTTATTTTTCTACTTATTTATTGAATAAATCAAACTAATACAACTCCAACCCACGATTGCCATGGGAACACTCCAACAAGGACAGATGCAGTCTATAGCTGCAAGGAAAGAAAGCAGACTTCAACTTTATTAAATTACACACAGGACAATCAATACAACTTAACACAAACAGCCCTTGCAGGCTCTGCACTAACTATCCAGAAGGCTCAACCAGTTACTTTACAGCCTCTTGCAACACCAAACCTTAACAACCACTATGCCAAGTTCCTATAAGGGCAAGTGCTCCAGAGGGCAGTCTTTCTTGCCTTTCCCTCATGTCCTGCTAAAGGGAATCCCAGAAATCATGTAGTCTACTTTTCCACCTCAAAGACATGACAGGTATTTTTCCCTCCCTAAATACACTAGATGTGTTAAATTCTTGTTCTAACATTCCCAGAATTTGCATTGAAAATTTAGTCCTAGTGAAAATAATACATTTAGGCAATTTCAAACTGTTTCTGAAAGCAGAAATCAAATCAACTGCAAACAAATCTAAATGGCTATTTAGCTTAACTTGGTCACTGTCTCTGCAAAGATGGATGACAAGAGACAGGAAAATAGAAAGCAGAGAGGAGAGGAGATTAAAGCGATAAAGGGCCTACAAAGCTCATAGCAATTTTTCTCCTTAATTTCCTCATATTCAAGGTAATGCCACTGAGAGGAAGCCAACAGAAAAGAATTACATGCACTGCCCAGACTGTATTTGTAAAAGGCAGTCTCATCAGTCCTGATTCTTTCTATCACTGGCAGTGAGGGCTGTCTTTCTGGACACTGCAGAGAGAGAAGGTGCCAGGCATTTGATTAAGCCAGATCACAGTCTCCTTAAGTCCCCCTGCTGGGAGCCATCTGGCAGTAACTCACTCTGGGCAGGTCATCCTTTCTCTTGCTATGCCTTCCCACTGGCTAGAGTGCTGTGATTATCCTCACTTCTTACATCCCCTTAAACCTGTCCCAGCAGTGCTGACAAGACCCCCCTCTCACCTCATTGCAAAGTTAGGAACAAGACCCATCTCCTTTCTGCACTGGGCATCCTGAAGTAATTCTAATATCTCTTTATTTCTAGTCTTCTTTTCATGACAGTTTCTCAGGAATCAGCTCTGTGATTAAACAGTTCCTGTACTGAAAACTTTGCAGAGTGGAAGATAACATTCATTTGCTTTGCTCCCTCTACCCATACTCTGCCTGGTTCAGGGAGTCACTATTTCTTTTCCAGTACCTGCAAATATTATCTCCAGTCCCTAACGAGAAAGATACATTGTCTCTGCCTGGCAGAACTGCTGCACTGAGTGTGCAACTTCAAAACAGGGAGGCACCGACCTTCCCTATTTAAGTCACCAGTGGGTGATACCTCCTGTAACATTGTTCGTCCAGGTCAGTCGCAGTCGTCCAGCTTACACCCTTGCTCTCTGGCAGTATCTCCAGGACAGCGCTTGGCTCTCCCTGATACCTTTGCCTGATCTACTCTGCTATAAGAAATCCTAGATGGTGCCATTCCTTTCCTCTGCCCATGTTCTGTAGCAGTAACTTGATGATTATGTGGAAAGGCATATGTTTTTAATACCAATTTAGCTAAAAACAGTGACTGACTCATGAGGAAGGCAGCGTGCACTGGGAACCTTAGGAAGGTCCTTACTTTCTTCACTGCAGCATTTAGTTCAAATGAGGTCTGTCAAGTAGATCAGGATGCTTGCAAAGAGGAAAACAGAGTCAATAATAGAAAGTACTGTTAAAGTGTTGTCAAATCTGAGGAAGCATTGATCTGGAACCTTACTTTTCAAGGGCTCACCTGCCTCAGCCTGGAACCAAAATCCAAGCCCTGAATAGCCTTCTACTCTGCAAGTTCACATCTGGGTCCAATCAGACCACTCAAGCCCATTTCCATGCAGAGGCAAACTGAAAGGCATGTGGTGTGCTGGGGAGACAAACCACAGATGTTTATTGTGCTCTTGTGCCCTTAGCAATTGTTTTAATGGGTTGGAGCTCCTGGGAGGCCATTTGACTTCTGTTCCTGTCTATACTGTTATCTTATAATGCTGACTGTGCAGAAACTGTCAACAATCTGCTTCCAGTGTTATTTCAAGAAAAGGAAAGTGAAGTGACATCTGATCTGCTGAGAGAGGATGGGCAAGGGGGTGTTTTTAAGATATAAAGCAAGAAAAATCTGTATGGAATCAATATTACAATCAATGCCTTCTATCTCTCTGGAAAACTTAGTATGAAACACAAGTTTCCTTTTTCTATGTTGCAACAACTATACATTAAAAAGACTAGTACTTACTTTGCCAAGACCACATTGTCAGTAAGTGTTTAGAAGCTCTGCAATAATGATTATTGTGCAGTATTGCATTTTAATAATTCAAATAAACCATGGAACATTATGATCTCTACAGCTAAGTAAATACTTTGTTGCAACTCCAGCACTGAAAAGCATCCTCCATTTCAGTGGAATGGTCTCTTTGCAGAAAGGAGCATTTTGAAACCACGCCTTGCCTTCACAAAACATCTCTGGCTGCTGCCAGACTTTGTGCAGAGAGGAGAATCTGTGTGTATGAAGATCATCATCATGTGAGAACTTTAGTTATATTTTGCTCTCTGTTGTACCATAACACCTGTGCAAGCAAGAGGATCCATGCATACGTGTCAGGCATTTAGCTCCTTTATTCTTCAGTCACTGAAATAAAATTTGGAACAGGACCCTGGTTTAACACAGTGTGAACTGCAGAAGTTACTGGGGTGAGGTATTAGCACTAGCCATGAGTTTCCATAGTTCTTCTTACATCCAAGAGTCAAACTGGTCAGAGAAGGAAAGCGCTTTCCCTTCTCTTTGAGATGAAGCACAAATGGTGAGAGAGGCTTTGCAAAGGGATCTAGTGGAGGATGAGCGGATCAGGAAAGAAGAAAGACTCAAGGACAGAGGTAAAGAAATGCTGCAATTTCATAGGAAAAAGTAGAGCCCTCCAGGAAAGAAAATAATCAGACAAAATTAAAAAAGAAAATAGAGGTCAGGATTTAAAAAAGAAGTGTGATTACTCAGAGGAATTGGTTTCTGGGGGAGAAGAGTTAGAGAATCTATTGCTTAGGCTAAAAAGTACACTAGGGAAGGCTGTCAAATATGAATGTTAGCTATGTAAAAATCTACTGTCGGTATTGTTCATCTGGACTAACATATGGCACACAAATTCCTGGATCTCCCTAGTCACTGGGAATTTGACAGGCTACTTGAAAAGAATGAGGATTTCATTTACTGTTTGCCCTAAACACAAACCTTTGTGGCCACTGAGATTTAGATAGTAACAAAAGTGCAAATTCTCAAAAAGTGAATGAAAAGGTTTTCTCTTAATGAGGATAGAAAGCTTTTTTCCAGTTCTTACACAAATTTGACAACAAAGAGGCTCATTTCTCTATTTGCTGTCTTAGAAGTGTATATGTGTTACATAATTATGCTACTAAAATTTGGCGAGGCTGTCTGATCTATTTAGAGTGAAACACTAACGACAAAAGATATTTTCTAATCTGCTATATCATGTAGCCCAAGGATCTCTCTACTGTTATGCATGTAGTTTTCTACAACTAACCCTCAAAATATAAGGTTAGATTAGATGGAATATTATCACAATCAGAATCATTAATATATCACGAGAAAATGAAAGAAGAAGGTGCTGCTATTAAAGGGCAACAAAACTACTAAACAGGAAATGGGTGACTTGCTACAATAAATCAGTGCTTAATAAGACTTTCAATCTATGTAGGTTTTTATTTATAGCAGAGAACTGAAGAGGCTAACATTTCTCATTCAAATTTACATTAAAATATTCTTTACTGTCTTCTAGGACAAACACAGCCCCGGTAGGAGAAGACACAATTCCCCTGACTTCTGAGAAGTCAAGTAGCCATGCTTTTGAGGAATGTGTTGCTCTGACAAACAGCAGAGTTAAAAGTATTCTATGACAGGTAGAAAATTTGCATTTCCATTAGCGAGGTCTTTGTCAAACAAAATCCCTAAAGGCAATGAAGAATGTGTGTGGAGGGAAAATGCAGTGTATTAATTTACCATGCTTCATGCCAAAAAAACCCCAACCACCCCCACCCCCCCTCCACTGTATAGTTCAATGAAACATAAGATAAAAGCTAGGAGGAAAAGATTTACATTCCAGGTGGTCATACAGTAAAGGGATAGTAACTTATGTGTGCATTTGCCACTGGATAGCCCAGAAAAGAAGTGCTGTTGGATAGCATAATGGAGCCACTTTTCTCTTCTGAAAAACCTGGCCTAGATGCTTAACTATTTGGAAAAATGAGCCAAATTTTTACCTTGTTTAATATTTATCAAAATGTGGATATGCTTTAAAGGATAGCACTTCATCTTTTTGGCTGATCTCTTTTAGAAATTAATGAAAATATTATTGATTTTAATGAGATTCCTATTCTTTTACGCTCTGTGAATTCTGGTTTTCATGAGTGAAATTCTTACTAGAAATTAACAAATCATCAGTGAAATTACAGTTAAAACAAAATACCTTTTAATGTGAATTAAAATGTCATAAGTTGGTTCTAAGTTTAATTTGGCCAGCCTTTAAAACACATCAATACTATCACAACTAACCCTCATCGTTTTAGGATGTCTATATCCTGCATTAGTTCTTCATTTATATCCAGATATTTATCATCAAAAGTCACTTTATCTTGAGACCAATGGAATTAAATTCATGGATTTGGCCTGAGGAATGCTCAAAGAAAAACAATATTTTATTAATTGATATTGGTTTTCCCAGATATGTTTGAGCATTTCAGGAGAACGTGCGTTATATAAACTAACTTAAGACCATACAGAATGTATGTTTTCAAAGCTTACTAGTTTATCAGTGTGTTCTTGCCCACCACAGCCCATCGCACTGTC
>WBMZ01014817.1:0-11281 GCA_013400975.1 Atrichornis clamosus
GCAAAACCACGACACACATATATGTGAAAACAGAAGAGATAGGTATGTGCCTTTTCACACTCATGTAAAGCTATAATGTGTCCATTTTTACACATATGAGAGAGGGGGAAATCCTAATATTCTACTATCCTATCTCACTTTGTCTCCAGGAAAAGTGGCACAATTTCTTACCATTTCAACAAAAATATGTGCCTGTATGTGTTCCCACATTTGTCTAGATATATATATAAGCACATATGTACGTATATGCATAACAAATTATGAGCATTGATTTCACATCTTCGATTTCCCCAACCTGTTGTATTAAATTTTTCATCCTATATTCCAATACTGGAATTGGGAAAAAGACCAATTATCTATTGTCTAGCTTATATTCTGCCTCATATTCAATTAAACAGTTCATCAATTAATTTTGTGGGAAGCAATTATAATATTCTACTGTTCCAGACTCAGTCTCAGTCTTTTACGTTGAGTATTGCCTTTACTGCAAGATAGAAAATTTTAATACTACAAAGTAATCATTCTTGCTGACTGATATATATGAAAATTGATGTTAAAAGGTTTGGTAGCTAGAGATTTTACTGAAACAAAATTCTAAGATGTGCCAAATTCTAATTTTATCTTCCAGAGTCAGAGGCATGGATCCAACACATCCTTTCAGGAATATTTAGAACAAACTTCAGAAATAAACAATAAAACCTCTCAAAAACCAAAACAAAGAAAAAACTCAATACAAATGGGTTTGTATTCAAGAAAAATGAGCCATACAGAAGAGCTAAACTTGTAATAGCATTATTTATATTTTGGCTAGACAGAGTATAAGTAGGCACTCTTCACTGAAAGAAATTTATATGGGAAAATATCAACTGCTAAAAACCAAAATATCTTTAGAAAACATAAATAGCAGGAGCACAGAAAGCACAGACAACAGAAGATCACTGAGACTGCACTTTCAATCAAAAGGGTTTCAGATCCTGAAGAGAATTTCTGGGTAGTTGTTCTAATACTCCTCATTTCTAGATCATCCTATTCTTAACTATTCTGTCTAAAAATTTGAAACACAGTGGAAAGGGTTTGGCCTAGCTTTTCCTGTTGGAGCATTATACAAATAATAATCATTGTGACAGGTACCTGAATATCAGTTTTTCCCATTGTAATATCTTCCAGACTACTCTTTCTTCCTTGAGATGGAAGAAGGTCCATAAAGTAATTTAGGATCCTTTTGTCTGATTGCTCCCAACACTTACTTTTCATTCGAAACACATATTAGCTCACTTTTCTCTCACTTTTCTCTTCATCCCGCATACTGTCAGATAATTAAAATAAAAACTCTTAATTATTTGGCATAACAGATATTGCTGCAAAATCTATGACCATTACACTTAACAGACACTTCAAAGTCTGTGTTATCAATAAGTCCAAACTGTGACCTTGTCCTCAGGTGTTTTGAGCATTTGTGAAACTTCACACAAATCTGAGATGAGGAGTGGCTGTCAAGATTTCTTACATTTTAACATCAGATTTTTTTTTTAAATTAACTTAGTATTTCAGCCACTTTGACTTTCTGGGGTTTCCAGAGGGTCTTTAGAAACAAATAAACCCCAAAGGAACAAAACCTGAGAAATGGCACCTTTGCTTTACACTGGAAAATATTCTCAAACATTGACACATCAGGTTTTTCTTGATTCTCTTCCCATATTTGCAGAGATGGGATCATAAGCCTGCAATCCATGTCTTCACTCATTCTACTCCACACTAAAAAACATCTAAAGAGAAGCCCACCTTTACAATGTGGCTGAAATCTTCAAGATTAAAAAAAGACATAGGTGTTCCTGAAATATATCAGAGTTACAATGTGTCTCCAGTGAATCAATAACTGGACTCCAATGACAGGATGAAAATATGCATACCCGTGTGACTGAGTGATCTCATATAAGAGCTCTTTCCTTTTGAAAAGCGCAACTGGCAGACAAGACCAGGCTATAATAATCACTGTCTGTCATGGAGATGATAAAAGTTCCTTCAACAGGATGCTGTTTATTTTCTTTGAGGTGAACTTAGAAATACTTTATGTCACATACAGTTACTAGATTTGAGTCTACATCAACATGCAAGAACCTTTCTGATTTCTACAGTCCTTCTTTATGAGCTTTCGTCTTTATCCACACATGGTTCATAGAATTCATTTCAATTAGCACTGAGACTCACGTTTCCTTTTTGCACATATAAAATGGAAATTACTGATCTATAACAGAAATAATTATTCAATGTCAGTGTTTGTTCAAAAGTTAAGAAAAATTAATATTGGCCAAAAATATTGATATCTATACTATTTTTGCATCCACCTACATGTAGAGAACTCTTAACTTTCTTTGCTACTCCTATGATAAATACTCAGAGCTACTAAGCCCACAAAATGAGCTTTTCAGAGTGTCATTAAAAAAATAGGAAACAGTTCATGTGACATAATTAATGCCTTGGAGCCTGGTGAAAAAGGATCATTTGTAGACTAAATGGAAGCATCAGAGTCAGAGAAGAGTGTAGCTGTTTATATGATGGCGATTCTCTGCTAAATTTGAGTGTAATGGGTCCTAGGAAGTGGGGAGTGTGTTAAAGGAGCTGTGAAAGTGGCTTAATTGATGTCAAGGTCTGTGCAAAGTTGCTTTAATGACATTTCAATTCCCAGTTCTTGAAATTAGTACAGGATTGGAAAAAAAATTAATGTGAACTCTGTGGTTTTAACCCAAACAAACTGAAAAAGAAACCTAACATAAAAACAAACAAAGGGGAAAAAAAAGAAAAATAATTGTCTTTTTAAACGGTCACAAATGGTTAAATTCTCTTCTCTCATACCAGGACACAAACTCATCCCTTAGGCCTTTTTGGGCAGTAGCTTATTGAGTCTGAAATCAGAGTGGCTATGGATAAAGATTTGGCAGTGAGCTTATTACAAACAACTTTGCATTCAACTAATTCATTTAGATATCTCAAACCCAATAACTGAACACCCCAGGCTACTGACAGTTACAGCCCTATTTTAACCAGCAAGTAAAGGCAGACACAACAGCGTAAAAGGTTTTTGTCTATCCACATAGAACCAAAAGCAGAAAAAGTGAAACATTGGAACATATACCCCCAGTGAAATTTGATGCACTACTACCTTTACCAAAAACAGGTTTAAAATAAAAAACAACAAACCAAACCAACCAAACAAACAAACAAAAAACAAAACAAAACAAAAAAACCTCCCACAATGTAACAGATATTTCTCTTTTTTTAAACTATATAAATATAAAATCTCTTTGGATCTTCAGTAGAAACTAAGTTCCGAGAGCTACAAAAGCAATGGTAACAACAGGTGCAGGATATTCAAAGGGATTAGACAGTCATTTCTCTGGGAAATGCATACTTTAACATGAATACCAGTCGTAATCTCACTGATTGGTCTTTTGTTTGGGTCTTTTTTTTTTTACTTGTCTAGGAAATCTTTTATCATCCCAAGAGACTTCGTGTTTATAAAAATACAAAACCAAATTTGCTTTGGCCATCCATTTTCTGTGACTATTTAAACAAAGAGGAACACCTCAAAAGGGTGCTTTACATTATTACCAATTACTCAGAGGAAGTAAAATGTGGATGATTAAGAATTAATATTGCTCCTGGAAACCTAAGGGAGTAGAATCATTATACTGGGACTCTAACAGCAATAACAGCTTTGTTTCTAGTGTCTGGCTGTCCATGTCTCCCTTGTGGTGTGGTGTCAGTGTGTCCTTATTACAACACAACCCTTGGGAGGGAGATAGGGTGGGAGGGTGTTGAATTCCAGGATGTTTAGCTTATGTGAGTTTAAGAAGAAATTCCACTTCTCAAAAAGCATGAAGATACAACTAAGTAGTAGACAGTACATCCTCAACAGAAAATGCCAGCAGACTAGGAAGGCTTTATAGTTTTAATGAAACTCTGGCTTAATGTGACAGGGAAGAAGGGAGGGAAGGAAGAGAGAGGGAAATTCATTTGCCTCACTCTCATCACTACCGGCATGCGGATAGTGTGATCAGTCTTGTTATACATACAAAGAAAAGTAGATATGTAACTCAACTATTGTGATTAGTTGCCTGATTCTGAAATCGAATTACCATTGGTTACTTATTACATACATTTATGCTGCTCTCCACCTTTTCTGCATTTTACGACAATTCTTAAATTAAATTACACTTTTTTTACAATACATAGGATATATAACTCAATATAGTACTTGCAGCATGTAAATTATAATAGCAAACAAATTATGGTGATAAGGAAAAAAAACTTATAGTACAGTGATTTAAAGAATATCACAGCAGAAGACTGTCATTAACTAAATGAAACATAAAACTTGCAATGTTTCCATATTCCATTTGTTATTCAAACAAAAATTTCACTGACTTCAGTGTTCTGTCTGAGTGACGAGTTGTATCAATGAAAAGTTAAAATGTTTACATTTACTTTCAACATCAATCATGGTATCAGTCACTGAAGATTAGAAGTGACAATGTCTTTCCTATTAAGAAACTCACATTAGTTCAAGACAGATAACAGGCACAAGGGTGTTAATTCTGTATTTTAGAATGATTTTTCAAAGTATTGCTGGTACTTTTAATGAATCACATGTTATCAAGGTCAAGCAGTGCGTTCATCTTTGCAGTGTTAGTGTATTTACTGGATGGAGTCAGTTCCATTCAACTTAATAGTTGGTCTGAATTCACAGGCAAAAAGAAGGAATAAAATATTTTTTAAGATCTTATATCTATCAACTTGCATTTGTAATGCTTCAGTTAAATTGAACACTTCTCTTGCCTTAGTTACTTTGAGCACATTCTAGTCCCATTAATTTTTCTCCTAGTATCTTATAGCCATATCTACTCTCTACATACACCCAAGTATTTAATAATGTCGTATTTGTATTTGAACCCAGAAGTTCTAGTCATCCTATGAAAAAGATCAAACTCAAATTACACAGACGAATAATGTCAACATTTTGGCACAGCTAGACCTCGGTCTAGTTGAGCATAGGCTGACTCTGTAAGTTTTTCTTTTAGAGCAAGGGCTGGCATTCTGTGCCAGCATCAGTCAGCCCTGGCCAGAAATTAAACTCATTGCATCAGGCACAGCACAAAATGAGAATTAAAAAAAGTTGTGTGCTGACCAAGTTGCTACCTTCCCTTACTGCCCTGTAGAATTTGCAGTCTTAGAGTCAAATATGTAACTGTGTAATTTAAAAAAAGGGAGTAATTTATTTTTGAAAGCCTCGACATTTAACAAAGCAGGAGGCAGTGATAAACTGCTCACAAGGACTGCCAGCAGGCGACTTCACACACCGTAACCACTTTACTACTGAGTGATTAATACCTATCACGAGGGAAAATATATGCCATCCTTTTTTGCTAAGAACATAAAAGAAGCTGCTTAGGTCACCAGGAGCACAGCTGTGGACATGGCCACAGTAGTTACAGCTACACTGAAAGATGCTCAGGTCAGGAATGGGACATGATTATTCAAAATGCTAGATAAAATGTAATGCTCAAAGGCCATATGGATCTTAGCAGAGCAAATGAATAGTCAGACTTTAAATATGAGGATCCTATTGATTACAACACAAATGGCAGTCAGAATTAGACTGCATGAGGAATGTTTTATGCCTCTGTTGTGCAAATGGTGCCTTGACAAGTCATTCAAACACCTGCCCAGTGTCTGGACAGCTCACATGCACTGAATCAAGTACTGCATCCCTTGTTTCTACAGGAACTTCCTAAATCCCAGTAGCTGAGATAGCTCCTGGAATACATCAATAAAAATACACTAGATCCACATTTGCATTATTTTAATTCAGACCAAGGACCATGTGAAATGCAGCAATGAAATATCTTTTCTAGCTGAGAAACAGAATCCCTCAGCCAGCACTATTTCCTTTCATTCTTTAATTCAATCAGTGATAATTATATATATATATGTTCATAATAATATCTAAAGCACCTTGCAGTCTTTACATTAAGATTGCTGGTGAATGGTTCCCCCTTTTTTAACAGCTGAGAAACTTGAAGACTAGATTACTACAAACATTTGTCTGCTTTAAAAAGGGATAGGAATGAGGTGTATGGGTATATGTGGCAAGTTGAAAGTCAAAATGAAATGTTTGGCAGAGCAGGAACTGAATCAAAGCCCACAAATGTCAATTCTAGAACATATTTCCTTTTTTCTTGCATTCTGAAAGGAAGGTTCTGCCACACTATCTGTACAAGCAACCTGCTGCCCCATTCCAGTTATCTTAAATTAAGGCTGCTATTTGTGTCATCACTGCCTGTACAGAATAAAGACAAATCCTATTATCAAATTCAATTCCAGCCCTACATGAATATAAAATTTAAAGAGTATTTTCTAGGCATATCAATGCTTTTGTCTGGCATCTAATAGGTTCATTTTATCTTAATTTCTCAGTTGTAATTAAATGTAATGATTGCATATTTATTTTTATTTACAAAGGCAGTTGCTTGTACAATAAAATTTGATTTAATCGATTAAAGACTCATTTAATGGACTTTTGAGGACCAAATGCATGTAAACAATGCTCTAATCAGACATCAAAACATGCACAAATCAAAGTAATTAAATCAATGTAACACTAAGAGAATTGTGAACCAAACAGATACTTCAAAAAATAAGCAATAAGAGATATGATTTAAGATCTCTGTTAAGAGAACAGCCACAATACTGATAGCTGTATCCACTGGTCCTGTCACTAAATTCCTGTCCCTGATCAGAGCTCTGTGATCAAGTTATCATAATTAGGAGCCAAGTACAATGTCTTCCCTATGAAATTCCTTCAATACAAAACAGAGGAGACTGTGAGGAATCCAGAAAGAGCTGTCATGGTGGAAAATTATAATGTACCTCTATGTTCAGAATAATTTGCATATTAAAGCCATAAATATTTCCTACATCTTACACATGACAAAAACATTAGTTGAAAGTTCAGACTTTCAACTAGGACTGCCAGTATAAAGTTTAACAATCTTCTTCTATGTGTGTTTAATCATAGTGCTTTGTGAAAATAAATCGCCAAGTATGTAATTAAATTGAATATTCATTTTCTCATTGTTTTTGACAAAAGAGTATTTCACCTCTCATGCATACCCTCACACAAGACAGAAGGGAAAATATATTACTTTCTCATAGGTATTTCTCTGCTCTTCTTATGAAGATAGCTACTTGCCTCATGACTGCTGGGATATGCTTGCATAAACTCTCCATCCAGGTAGCTCCAAGTATGGGCAGTGTCTGGAACGAAGGTCAGCTCCATTAACCAGCTTAAGTGCCCATTGATGCATACACAATCTAAAAAACTTGAGATGTAGCTGTCAGAAACAGACCACTATGCTGGGTTCTCCCACCTGACACTCATAGCAGCTACTTGTTCACAGCACAGTTTCATTTGTACTGTGACATGTCAGTACTTGTGGAGAGCAGGTAACAAGAGCTTTCTATTGATCATGCTGGTCATGCAGCAGAAGGACACAGAAGAGTCTCGCCCAAATGATAAAAATCTGATATACGTAAGCAGTTTTATCACTATGACTGAAAATAATCCGATCCCCCAGGTTGTGTTTTTCTGCTCTGGTGATCCTTTATCTCAGTTTCTATCACAAAAGAGAGGGAAACAACAGTCTGATTCTGGCCAGGATTTATCACTTGTAGCTTTGGATATGTAATAACTGAGGCCAAGTAAGAAGCCTCCTTGGCTGTGAGGTACCTTCTACGGTCTGTTGAAACAGGAATCTATTGAGGGCTATTTAGTTCATGTAAGATGAACTGGTTTTAATCCTCCATCAGCTAGTGAAAAAAGATGAGAAAAGGCCTGTTACCTGACAAAGGGTACAATGGATACAAATCCAGGTCTTATTTCATATACCAATTCATTCTGAGAACCCGTGTGGGAGTAGAAAAACTGTAGTGTGTTTGCAAATCAGTGGATGGCATTTTCAGAACTGCATGTTGCTCTCTAGATGACAGAGCTCTTAACAGTTAAGATTCTTTGGGCCTTATTCCCATAAATATGTTTCCACCCAGGTTCATTCCTATGTGAACATACTTTGAGTCACAGTTTTGTCAACCCTGCCCTATTGTATCCTTCCTCCAGTGTCTGCTCCTATGTTCCACATTCTTCCGCTAATCATCTCCTCCCACTTAAGGTATTTGTTCATTCCCATGTCCCCAAAAGCTTCTCTCCCACTCTGTCACTGGGAAAGGATCTTTCCCAGCACCTCCACTCCTAAACTGTGCATTCCCAGCCTTACTCGGGAATGTATGTCACTCATCCTTTTTCACCCTGGATGGCAACACTCTACAGTAGATGTTTCTTTACTTGCTCCAAATGTGTCTACCTCTTTTTCACACATTTCTGTCATTCTTTCCCTGTCAGTCACCATCCAGTCCTCTCTCTTTTCCACATTATTTTTTCACTCCTTGCTGATTTTTTCCTTAAACGTAACTGAGGTTTTAACAAGGCTATACAATATAAGTAGCATTTGACATGAGGTTAGATTTCACACACAGACAGTTAAGCAAACCTCCACTTCACAATAGTAAGCCTAAGATAAAATTCTCCTTTCAAATAAACTGACATGGAACTGTTGATACCAAATCTGAGAATTTAGACCTTTATCAGGTTAAAAATGAAAACTTAACAGATGGCTGACTGGAAGCTATCTTCCTCAAGACAGAATGTCAGTATATTGTGATGAATCTTTAATATAAGCCAAGAGATTCCTGGAAATTTTTGCAGTTATTTCCCACAATAACCTCAGATTTTCCATGCATTTTCAATTTTTTTACTTACTACACACCAAAAAATACACATTTATCTTAGTGTTTTTCAAAAGTTAAAATAGCAGAAAAATACCTTTTAGCAAGTGACTTCTCTTATTAACAGTAAAACATGGAGGAATTCTGTACCTGAAAACACTGAATGCTTTTATGGAAGCAATAAAATAGCTTCAGGTGTTTTTCAAGGAATGTGTTTTAAAACTGGTGGGGAGAAGATTCATCAAAAATAAATCAAAGTTTGTTTTGCTTGTGCCACAATAAGTGTTTGTAAGAGAAAGTTATTAATACCAAAGCTACTTGCTGCATTGCCTCAGAACACTGTCCAATTGCCAAAGCATTCTCCAATCAATCAACCATCAGACTCATTTCTTCTTGCCAGCACTGACAAGAGTCACCACCTGACTGTAGATTATGAGATAAAAGGGGGTTAGTAGCTTTGTTTCCTTCTTTATTAAATTATTTGCAACACTCTGTTCTATCTTCAAGACAAGTGTGAGCTGATAAGGAAAACCTATACTTTCTGTAAAATTATTTCAAAATCTAGATCAAAATTTAGTCTGATGTCTAGGTAAGGTATAAATTTAAAGTGACTAAAAATATAATGGGACTTGAACCACCAGCTATGTAATAGCTGACGTAATAACATTCAGCATTAGAAGAAATCTCATTCTTAATATACCTACAGGTATTTCTGTTCAGTTTTGGAAACAACACATACATTTTTTTTGGTGTTTAGTTATTTCATGAATTCACTAATAATTGCTTCTTTTTCCCTCTTATTTATAAATGTACTGCACTGCTTGACCCTGAGATTAGCTCAGTCAGTTCGAGCATGGTGTTAATAACACCAAGGTTGTTGTGGGTTCGATCCAGATATGGGTAATTCTAATACTTAAACACCAGGAATGTAAGGATTGTCAGAATAACTGGCTTAATTTACATTTTGTCATACAAATCTGGAGTCATACCACAGAAATGCACTTAGAAAAGTAAATGTCAAGATTAAAGGGGCTGCATTTTATCACCTCCTCCCTCACCTATTCCTCCTGTAGCCATACCTGTTGTGGTCTTCCAGTGAGCACACGCACAAGAAGCCAGGAGGGAGCGCAGCCAGGACAGCTGGCCTGAAATGGCTAAAGGGATATTCCATACCATAGAATGTCATATTCAGTGTATAAACTGTGGGCAGTTAGCCAGGAATCGCTGATGTCTCATTGGGAACAGTGGGTATTGGTTATCAGGTGATGAACAAATGCATTGTGCGTTCCCTGTTTCTCTTGAGTTTTGTTCCTCTCTTTTTTCCTTACAAGCATGTTTGTCTGATTATCAGTACTATTAGTATTGTATTATATTTTATTAAAAATATTAACCTGTTCTTATCTCAACCTATGAGTTTTACTTTTTCTTTCAATTCTCTGCCTCACTATGGTGGGGAGCAGTGCAAGTGAGTGAGTGGCTGCTTGGTCCTTGGCTGCTGGCTGGGATTAAACCACAACACCATCTCATTTCCAACAAAGCCAAATATAGCTGTGACTCTGCTAAAGGTATTGGTGTTCCACCTGTTCATCTACACATCAAGGAAATGTCTCTGAACACAAAGATCAACAATGCCTTTGTTCTGCTGGACACCCTAGGCACCAACAATACCTTTAATTGTTAAGGTGTCATTAAGAACTACTAGATCTCTATTGTACAATACAAATGTGCTTTTCAGTACTTCTTTTTTTCCAGAGCAAGAACTGAACAGCATTTCACGTAACTAAGCTGAAAGTAATTGTGCTCAGGATTTCTACCTGCAATCTTTGCTTTCAAGATTTATTAAACGTTTTTGTCTTTTCAAGGCTGTATTTATTTTATTCATTTTGAATGCCATCTGGCCAAATAACTCACTGAGTGCATGAAGAAGCATTTGCATGCTACAAATTGTTCACAGGAAAAAACCAGCAGAAAATTAGGAGAACAGGAATCCTAGTTCATCAGCAAAGTGTTGTGATGAACATAGTTCCACTCATGTACAGTATATGCACAGGACTGCTCTGATAAATCAGTAATATTGAGACTCTGTGGGAGTCTTTGAAAAACAGAGAGGATGCTTGTTAAAGGATTCTCACTGTCTCTATTTGAAATGCATCAGAAAATCATTTCAGCTACTCAGCAGATCCTTATTTAGCACAGACCTGCCAGCTTGGGCTTAGTGTGTCAGGGTGCATCAGTGTGTTCAGAACAGTGATTTATTTTGGCAGCACGAATGTCTAATTATGTGCATAGCTTACAGTTTTTCAACAGGAAAGAGCCCAAACAAGTGAAAAGCCGAAATGAGATTTATTTCTTGTTACCAGCATTTGCTTACATATGTAAATTACATTATTTTCCATCCCTCTCTCCTCCTGCCTTATCAAAACTATATTACATTACAAATTCT